>JAVJIF010017593.1:0-61648 GCA_038442645.1 Agave tequilana
TTTATTGGTTTATTTGTTTTTACTTTTTGTAAATTGTGAAATGGATTTTAACAACAATAATTTTTTCAATCCTAATATGAATCCATATTTCACCCCGACCTCATTTGACTCGGATAATTCCGACCCGACTATGTACAACATTAACTAACAACATATACCAAATTAGGATTATTCGACCAATATGTGCCCTAGTCCCAATACTATGAATAAGACTAGAATAATTATTGCCACTCTTCACAGAGTCAGTGGGGATACACCTCTTCCGAGTCATGGTCAACCACCATACCAACATCCAGCTTCATATACTCCTTCTCCCGAACAACCATTAGAAGAAACAATTAACTGGGAAAAGAGGATGGAAGCCTTAGAGGAACTTGAGCGACGAATTCAAAATCTGGAAAACTCGAAATCCCATCAAAGTTTTCAAATCCAACATCCTTACTCTATTTTCAAGTCCCACATCAAGAAGAACATACCGAATTTGAAAAGAGTTCGGAATCCATGATTCAATTCCAAAGAAATCCTTTTAATATGATAGAAGCTAGACTTAGTCGATTGGAAAACATGTGTAGGAATAAGGAAACTCTCCTTACCCAATCTTTGACTATTCCTGATACTTCTAATCATATTGATGAAAACCAAAAATCATGGAATCTTGAAGACTTTGACCAAGATTCAGTTTCATCACAAAACCTTGAACTTGATCAATATCAACCCATTGACAAATTGGCAAGTTTTCATTTCAATGAAATTGAACTTGAATATGAATGTGAATCAGACCCACCACTTTGTTATTCAATTCTAATCTTTGAATCTATGTTGACTCTAGCATCCTTACCCAAGTTGGACCCATTGTCTGAGCCAACATTGATTCCTTTATTCATGGATTTTGAAATTGAACCATTTCTTTTGGATAGTCACATTTCATTGATGGGAATAGAATGTGAAATTAAATTCTTTGATTTAGACTCAACTCTTGAACTTAAACCGAATCTCGAACCCAAAGTTGATTTTCTCGAGTTAGTATTGGTTCCCAAACTTTTCATTTCAAAGCCCAAATCATCCATTCCACAAAATCACATTCTATTATTGTCTAAGGTATTGACCAGAATGACTCAGTGATGATCTTCCAAGATTGGTCATGTAAAGGGAATAATTTCATGATCGGACCTTGCATGATCCTATTAAAATTGGGGATTATAAATATGTAAATAAAAAAGAGGTCAATAAAGGTGGATTCCGTGAGCCACCACATTATCTTGATTAGGTAGCAACGCTTGGCCCAATCAGGCCACCACTGGAGCCACCACCATGAGGTAATTTTTCTTCCATTTTCATTTATTTCATGTATATACAAATTCACGATGCATTGAGGACAATGCATGAGATAAGTGTAGGAGAGGGTTTATTAACGTAGGTTATTTTAAATTTTTCTTTCTTTTACACTTCTTTTTAGAAAATTTTTAGATTTTTCTTTTGTATAGAAACTCTTTCCTTTTCTTTTTACAAAACTTTTGATATAAGAGAAATAGTTTTGATTTATTTTTAAGAAAATTAAGATTATCTTAGGAATTAGGAAGACCTAAAATTATGAAATTTTAAACCGAGTCAAAATAATAGATCTTGTTTAAATTTTAGGATATGGAAGTAAGATTGGAAAGATAATTTGATCTTGAATTTTTCGCATTAGATTTATGCACTTCACACTGGGATTGAAACAAAGGCTGAAAATGTCATAAAATATATAAAAAATGAAATGATGATAATAAAAATCACTTATTTAAGTTAGGTAATTATGCCTCAGGAAGCATGATTATTCACGCCTAAAATAGTGAAAAAAATAAAATAATCCCCTTTAGTTTTGTGTCCTTGTTTACCCGAGTCCTTAAGTCCGAGGGATGTTTTCTCATCTGGTGCCCTAAAACTATCTGGTTTGGGAGTCATCGGCTAAAGGCTCACTACCCGAATAAATAAGAAACCTAAAAAAACTAAGCGAAGAAGAAAATTAATAATAATAAATATACACAAATAAATGGTATGAAAGTTAGAGTCGATATCCCAAAAATCTTCATAGTTCTCAAAGTGCATATTTTTTAAGTGTTTTATGAAAGATCTAAGAATCAATTTAATTTTAAATTCTTATATTTAATTTTTAACAAGATTTTGCATTTAGACTTAGTTTAAGGAAGAATAATTTCTTGTTAACCTATGAGCTTGGATCGGTTAAATTTTCGCAAAAATATTTCAGCACTTTTCTCGATTTCAAAATGCGTTTTCAAAATACTAACATTTGATTTCTTTTTTTATGAATTTTGTGGGTTTAATCAACTGAAAACCCTCAGGGGACAAAACTCCTCCTCTGGAGAAACCTAGAGGTTTAACGGCTTGTTGCACACACTCAGTGCAATCGCGTCACCTGCGAAAGTGGTGTAATAATGTTCTTAGTTAGTTTTTTTTGTTTTGCTTAGTACGAGCAAAAGATAAGTGTGGGGGTGTGATTAGTCTCTAAAAATTATATATTTTATATCACATCTTAACATTTATTTAATATAAAATTTTGTTAATAATACCTCTCTTTTATGTTTCTAGGTCCATGGCATGAAATGAAGAAGAAGCACAAAAATCTCATTTACTTGGTGATTTTTGGAGCCTACATATAGCCATTGACTTTGGGGAGCTCTTTTGTCAAAATCGGGTACCCAAATCAAGATTTCAGGAAGTATAGCCGACGGGGGTACAAGCGGGGAGCGCGCAGCAAGCAACGCTATGCGCGCGGCCCCATGACTGCTGCCGAAATGCAGCAAAAGCCGCGTTTTCGTGGCAAAGGCTTGGAGCTACACGTCTCGATTTGACGCGCGGCTCCGTACATGCTCCCTAGTGCCCCCTTTCGCCTATATATACCCTGGGATTTCTAGAGCTGAGGAGAGGGGAGTTTGGAGGAGAGTTTTACATGTTGTAATTTTTAGGGTAGTTTAGATTAGTTCTTCTTCTACTTTCTCTTTGTATTTTCTATTTTATGTAGAAAAGAGAGTAATACACGAGTGAAAAGCAAGAGTGCTTGTAATGAAAGGTGACAATCTATGAAAGGTTCTCTCTTATCTCTCCTTATTTTCTTCTCTCTAACTCCTTTTACATGCTTGGCTAATTTTATTCTCATGACAACTAACTACTAATCACTAACTTGCTAACTTTTTACTTGATAATCCACATGAATCTAATAGCCTTTACTTGATCTTGCTCTTGTAAGAGCCATTGATGGCTTATGATGATGGATTCTAACACTCTGACATCCTAACACTCTAACAAGCTAACATTTCTTTATTCTATGCTTGCTTTTGTTTAGTTTTGATGGTTTAAATAAGCTTGCACTTATTTATTGAGTTTGGATGTGATGAGTTATCTAATAGGTCCTGCTTTGAAACTCTCTTGAACCAAGGACTAGTAATGGCCAAAGATACATGTAAGGCAACTATCACTAAGAGTTTAGCATATTAGTGGAGCCATTAGTAGTTAGTAGCTATGTGTTTTATTTCCATTTTACTTTATTTTAGATATATCTCAAAAATCACAAATATCTCATCTTCTATGTTCCCACTTCTTCGTGTTTCACCGTACTCTTCTTTTTGCACTTTTTGTTTTGTTTTCTTTTCATTCATTAAAATGTTAAAGAAACTTTAACACACATGTGAACATACCGGTAAATCTTCTATCGCTTTCCATCCCTGTAGACCCGTTTAGCCTCTATACTATAACGGAAGTATTGAGGAAGCCAAAGAATGCACTTTTAACTCGTGATTTCAAAACATACACTTTTCATGCACGATTTTCCCTCAATCATTGCCTCATATGGAGCCTTGGCCGTCACTAGTCCTTAGCTTCAAGAGCATTATAAAGCATGGTAAATGAGATTGTTCTTCCACATTCAAACACATCCAATCCATACAACAAATTTCAAGCTACTATTAGATCATCAAAACCAAGTAGATGTGAGCATGAAATAAAAAAGACATTGCAAGTTAGCTTGTTAGCGGGTAGATGTTAGAATGTTAGAAGGTTAGAATGCATCATCATGAACCATCAATGCCTCTTGCAAGAGCAAGGCCAAGTAGAGATTATTAGATTCATGTGGATTATCAAGTAAGTGGTTAGCTAGTTAGTGGTTAGTAGTTAGATTGCCATGGGAAAAACTGGCTAAGCATCATATACAAGATGGAGAAGATTACAATAGAGAAGAAAGGAGACACCTTTACATAGATTGTCACTATCTATTACATCAATATCTTTCTCTCTCCAGAATCAACTCGGCCCTACTACATGAATCTAAAAGGAAATGAAAATTCAAAAGAAACAAAAAGAAGAACTATACTACCCTACACTAAAGGAGAAGAAACCTAGCTACTGCACTTCATCTTCCCATTTCTGGTCCAAATTTGCAGTATTTATAGGCCTAGGAAGGATTTGGGAGGCGAGAGAGGCCACGCATTAAAGATTGAGGTGTGAGCCCACCAAATTGCCGCGGCAGCCCAGAGGAACCACGACAAAATTAGGGCCAATTGCCTTGAATTTTGGTCACACAGTTCGTCTAGCTTCTAGTACCTTCTGTATGTATTTAGTTTTACAATAATTGAACGTATATTTCTCCAGATATCGCTTAAATACAGGAATCCAAGGTGTTCTTCTAGAAGCTTGTTGGCTTAGTATCCAAGAAATCTAAATTAATTGGGTATATTTAAGCTCTTATTACTCCTTTGCCCTTAGATTCTTGATTATCTGTAAAATAGACCAAAATACGGGTGAAAAGCGTTATTTTATTCATAAATCGGTGGAAAATGTGATATGCAGATGCAAAATTTGATACTAATCACACTCCTACACTTATATTTTGCTCGTCTAGAGCAAAACAAGAAAAGAAAAAAAGCTAAATTAAGAAAGTTATTACACCACTTTCACAGATGACGTGATTGCACTGAGTATGTGCAACAAGCCGTTAAAACCTCTAGGTTTCCCCTAGAGGAGGAGTTTTTTTCTCTAAGGATTTTCAGCAGATTGCACCCACAAAATTAATAAAGAAAAAAACAAAAGTTAGTGTTTTAAAAAAGCATTTTGAAAGAGAAAATGTTTTTGAAATATTTTTGCAAAAATTTAAGCGATCTAAGGTCATAAGTTCACCAAAAATTATTCTTCCTTAAACTTAGTCTATATGGAAGATCTTATCTTCAATGAAGGTAAGAATTCAAAATTAGATTGAATATTTTATCTTTCATAAAACCTAGATAATATGCACTTTGTGATAGTGAAGATTTCTGCGATTTCAACTCTAACCATTAAGCCATTTATTTATATATATATATTTCTTTCCTTTTCTTCTCATAGTTTTTTCAGGCTTTTTAAATTCCCTGGGTAATGAGCCTTTAATTGATGACTTTCATACCAGACGATCTTAGGGCAGCAGATGAGAAAATATACCTCCGATTTAAGGACTTTAGTAAACAAGGCCACAAAACTAAGGGGGATTATTTATTTCTTCTGACCACCGATAGGCATAAATAATCATGCTTTTTGAGGCATAGTTATCCAGCTTAATAATGGTTTTTTCATATATACCATATATATTTTATTTATTTATTTTTATTTTATGACATTTTAGGTCTTTGTTTCTATCTCAAAAAATATGTGAGTGTGAAGTGCATACAATCTAAGGCAAAAAATTTAAGATAAAATTATCTCTCCAATTTTTCTTACTTAACCTATAATTTTAAAAAGATCTATTATTTCGACTAGGTTTAAGATGTCATAATTAAGGCTTCTTTAATTTCTAAGATCATCTTAATTTTTTAAAACAGATCAAAAACTTTGTCGCTTATTTCAAAAAGTTTTTAAAGAAAGGAAAAAAATCCAATACAAAAGGAAAAATTCTAAGAATGTACTAAAAGGCATGAAAAAGAAAAAATTTAAAATCTCTATGTTAGTAAACCCTCTCCCACACTTATCTCATGCAATGTCCTCAATGCATCGTGAATGTATGTATGCATGAAACTAATAGAGAGGAAAGAAAAAATCACCTCATGGTGGTAGTTCTGTAATCGTCTGATTGGTCCATGAAATATGGCCCAATTCAAATTGCATGGAGTCCGGAGAAACCCACCAGAGACCTCTCTAATATAACCCATTATTATGATGTGAATATGAACAATTTTTATTATGAATTTTACCGTATTCAAAATTTTAAAAATAATTTCAGAGTCTATTTTATTAACACCCTTATCCCAAAATGGAGTGTGAAAAGATGAAATGATTGATTTGGAGCCAAGAAGTACAGGAACTATGAACGACTCAGGAAATTGATTGAAGTCAAATGAAGGTTCAGGAGTCAAAATTTGTTCAGAAAGTGAGTCCAAATCAAGAAGTTGAAACTCAAGTCCACATTAATTTACTCACAACGGAATGTGACTTCCTAAAATTGGTGATTTAAGTTCAAGAATGAAAGGTATGAGAATCAAAACTGGCTCTGAAATGTTGCTCAAATCGGGTAGCAAAACAGGAGTTAATATTGATTCAGAATTTTGAACTGGATCACAAATTTGAGAATTTGGGTCACAATCTTCTTTGAGTTCAATTTCATAATAATGAGAACTTTCCAATTTGTTAATGGGGCTTTCAAAAGTATGAAATTGGTCAAGTTTAATTTGTTAATCATAAAAAATTGGTGATTCAATTTCACGATGGACAAGCACAAGATCCAATATTGATTTGGGAAAGGATTGCAATCAGGTGAAGGCACCAGAGTCATTATTGAATCAGGAAGTGAAATTAAATTACTAAGTTGAGGTTCAGGATCACATTCATTCTCAAGTTTAATCTCAAGAAAGTTATAACTTGCTAAAATTTCAATATAGTTCTCAAAATATTAATGTTGGTCAAGTTTAAATAGGTGTGCTGAAATTGAATCCTGGTTTCCAAAACAACATGATTCGTGGGCCCTAACAGAATGGTTAGTGACATTAGAAATGGTCAAAGGGTGTGAATGGAGAGTTTTGACTATTAGATCTATTTCATGATTATGAGCGATTTGAACATGAGTCATGGCTTCAAGCAGCTTTTCATAATTGATTAGTTCAACATTTTGTTGCGATTGGGGTTAAAAAGATGGGTATGAAGGTTGGTTTTGAAAATTTTGGTGAAATGGTGAGTTCATCAGATTTTGCGATTACTGCTCGGACTCGCGCATACTTATTTCCAGGATTAATGGTTTTCTATTTTGAACTGAAGATGATGAGTATGAATTTTGGTTTTGGAAAGATTGTGATTCGAGTTTGTTTTGTTGGGATTTAAGCATGGCTTCCAAGTTTATTTTAAGGTTGAATTTTTTACAGTTGGATGTTCTGAAAAAGAAGTATGCGAAGAAAAATCGGAGAATGAATATTGCGAAAATTGTGGACAAGGTGTTTGAAGATTTGACTCGGGGGATGTGAATCCCCATTGACTCTATGAAGAGTGAAAATTATTTTAAAAATTATGGTTAGGGTATGGGTCATTTTCAGTCGGATAAATCCAATCTGGCCTATTTGATTAGTTCATGTTATAAAAAGTCGGGCTGGAGTTGTCCAAGTCAAATAAGGTTGGTGTGAAATATGGATTCATATTAGGATTGAAAAAATTGTTGTTGTTGAATTTCATACAAACAAACACAAACAAAAAAGAAAAGTAAACAACAAACAAAAAAAAAAAGAAAAAATCAAAACCAAGCCTATATTAGGGTTGACTTAGACCTAGACGACTCCTAAATGGGCAATTACCTGGGGGAGGTTGTTGTATGAATCCGATCACAGGCTAATTGGCCAATTAGGGGCCAAATACGATGGAAGATAACAATGCGTAAGCAACGGGCCTTAATTACACCATACTATGTTATCTTCGAGGCGTAACCTCTTAATCCCTAATTTTAAACACAGATTTTATAAGAGTATGATTCAAACAAGTTTCAACCTCAGTCAATCTCTTAGTGAGTTCGAGATGTCCCTAGGAGCCAATGTCTGTCAAATTTTATTAAGGCTTGGTTGTGTGAGTGGGGAGGTGATTTTTGTGTGAAAAAAGTTAATAACTTCCCCACCATATCTTGTATTGGGTTATAACCTTAAGTTCAATTCGTGCAAGTGTGCAATATGGACAAGAATATAAAACAAAGTGAGTAAATCACCCACGTGTTTGTCATATGCTATATGCAATGCCATATGTACACCTCAATCCAGATCACAGCAACAGAACAAAATACTGTATATAGGAATTGAATTGACATGTCCATAAATGCAAACGTCTAAACTATTTTAAAAGCATCCAAATACCATATATTAGTTCTTTTGTTATTGCAGTGTTTCAGGTCAAATTACAAACATCTAGCAACATATTACAGAAGTGTATGCAATACAGCAGAACCATGAAAAAAACTGTTCACCAGAAACCCTAATATAACCGTGTTTGTGCGGGTTTTTTGGCATTTTTGCGGCAATGTAATTGAATCAATCTCCTTGCTTTCGAGAGTAGGGAGGTGCAAGGATTTTCTAGCTACTATAATGTTAAAATTTTGAAACTTTTGACCTGTGTTTTCCATTGATTTTGCAAAGGGGAAAACTTTACAATAAAAAGTTGAGGAGCTAAATTACAAGTATTCTAAAAGATTATAAGTAGATCTCCTCAGAGATTCTGGAGAAGTGTGCCGATAGGAGTCTGGTCAGCGCGACCACTTTGTCCCTTTGATGATGCGAGCGATGAGATTCCTTTCTCGCCTGGTTCGGGGAATCAGAGAACAGAAGGTTAGTAGAACCCTCTTGTTACTTCTCAAAACCACCTTCACTTAGGAATTCCTTCTCGCCTGGTTCCAGAGATTCCTTGAGAAGAAAGTATTAGGGTATCAGCACCCTGAATAGAGAAGTAATTCTCTAAAAGTATCTGAATTCTTGTGCGCGTGGTGCGTCGTGAAGAAGTCTCTGCTTGTGGAGTCCTCTCTCTTTCTTTGCCGGGGGTCTCTTGCGCATGTCCCTTCATCTCCCCTCCTTGTGCCCCTGGTGGGCTATTTATAAGGAGAGCAAGGGTATAATTATCCCTTGAAAGTACAAAAACAGATTGAATTAAATCTGTTTAACTCTGAAAAGTAGCCTTGCTGCGAGGTTAGGATCAGCTTCTGCGAAGCTAGAAATGGCAGGTCGGTTGATCCTCCTGATCCGTTTTGATTCTTTCCATATAATTAGAAGATCTCCCCTGATCCTCTTACTCGTTTTAGAAGAATCAAGAGATTATGGCAATCAACTGTCAAATTTGATCTCAGATTTGATCTTGATTGGATTTGATCTTGATCCCGAATAGATTTGATCTCATCTGGAGATTTGATTGGTCAAAGGTTGACCATAGCAGACAGCAGCGATGCTGCCCGCATCAAACTCACAGCGAAGTTGGAGGCAATATCTGGCGAAGTCAGAAGAAAGCTCTTCGGCGGAGCTAGATGTCGTCTGTGGCGAAGCTACCGCATACCCTTTCTGTGCAGTTGCATGTGGCTTCAGGCGGAGCTAACTCTCTCTGCGGAGTTGCGCTTTAGCAGTTCAGGCGAAGCTATAAGTTAGCTTCCTGGCGGAGCTTTGAATGGCTTCAAGGTGAAGTTGGATGATCTTAGCCTCTCAGGCGAGGCTATCCCTTCGTGCTCATCTGATGCTAAGTGCTAGCATCTTAGACCTGCTGAAGTCTGTTTAGAGAAAATCCGGGCTCACTATATGCTTACTGGATCAGTGGAGTTCAAGTTGCTTCCTTGTCCCTCGGAGATGGGGTGAAAACTGGTCGTTAACTTGTCTGTCACTTGTCTTTTGTAATGTCAACAAGTTTAGACATTGTTCGGGCTAGTAAGAATCTTGTCTTTTTTAAGTATCAACAAGACCCCCTTCAAAGTTTTCGAAAGTCTGCAATGGCTCAGACTTCGAAATACTTTAAACTTCTTTGATCGGTGGTATGTGAAGTACGAACGTCGCCATGGTGGTTGAGTTCAGCTTTGCTTTCAATCCTGCTTTGGGATAAGTTCGCCGAAGAATCATGTAGATTCGCGTCTGGGTAGCTTCACGTCTGGGTTCCTCGGAATAAGTTCGCTCTGGAACATCTATTTCTTTCCCGAGGCCAGCTGCTGTGGGCCGGTTACGAGAAGGATTACTCCTTCTCTCGCATTGATCGAGGGAGATATTCTCCCCTTGTGCATTTCTGAGGGAGGATATTCCCTCTCTTCAAGGTGTCTTTAAATGCCTTAATGAGGGAGATCATTTCTTCCTTTGCACGGTTCCAAGGGAAACCGTCCCTTTTCTCAAGGCGCAATAAATGCTTAAATGCGCCGTGCTTCCATACTTGAGGCGGCAGTGCTCAGGCCATGAGGCCTATAAATAGGACACCTGAGGTCCTCTGAAGAGAAGTGATCTGCTCTTCTTCTCTTCTCTTGGTTGAGAGAGATACTCAGATCTCTGAGCTAGTGGGGATGCCCACTCTGGTTATTACCCGGCCAATGACCGGTAAGTCTCGATCATTCGGAGAACTTATCAATGAACTTTTAGGGAGTTCATCTCCCTTAGTTTAGCTTTAGCTTTAATTAGCTGCTTCAGGGATTAATTTTCCTTGTTCTTCACTTTGCAATTGACTGATCTGCAGAGAAGGATTTCAGCATAGCTTCCCAGCGAAGATATCATTTTGACTTGATCAAAGAAAGATCACCGCATTCGTGTTAAGTCCGCTACACAGGCAAAACTTGGAACTTAGTCTCTTCAAAGTTGAGCCAGTCTTGCCATATAGGTGGGGTCAAGACTGCGTCCCTCTGGATCAGTCTGACTTAGCCATATAGGCGAGGCTAGGACTTGGCATTTGCTGAGCTAGCCTATCATCACTGTGTAAGTGAGACTATCCTCTGCTTTAACTGAAATCAATGTTTGACTGAATTAGATTGCTTCGCCCAAAGAATTTGACTTAGTGCTTTTGCAGCTTCTCCTGTGTTTAACTGCTAATTTGTTCCAGTTTGCATTGTAGTGAGCTATGTTCGCCAATTTTGTGACTTGATGAAAGAGATCAAGAAGTTGCCTCTTGCTTTTTCAGTTGAAACTTTAATCTTAAGTAGGAGGAACAAACTGGGGCAGCCGATGTGCGTTCCAGAAGAGGTTGGCAGTCGCTTATCCGAGATGATCCATTTCGAGAAAGGGGACGTCACCTGTAAGGTCGCGGATCTTCCCATTGCCAATGTTCATCAAAGACGATCCAACCTGCTGGTGGCGATCAGTCCTCTACCAATTTTGATTACGGAAGGTTTAACTTCCTGGTTGCACAATCTGTCCTGGTGGCATCATCTGTTCTGGTGGCACCATCTGTCATTATGTGAAGGATTACGGCCTTGTGCAGGAGGAAAGCCTTTCGTGTCCAGTTGGTTTGGCTTGAAAGTAGAAAGGACCACTTGTATGCTTCTTGAGCAAATGATTCTGTTTTATGAAACACAACCTTGATGTAGTATCAATGTACCTTTCCTTTTAAATCAATGAAAGTTCATTTTCTGTTCATTTGATTTTTGCTTTGCCTTCATCTTGAATTCAGCTAGCGGAGCTAAACTTCATTCGAGCTAAAAAATAGGATTCCATATGAAACAGGAACGAGCTTCCAGCGAAGCTAGCATATCTGCGAAGTTCGGCCTATGCCTTTAGCGAAGCTAAGGCAATCCTGTTGGCGAAGTCATTGATGTATTGTACGAAGCCCGCATTTGACTCTTGGCAAAGTTAGCCCTTAGTGGGCTGAATCAGCGCTTCTCCTTAAGGCGCTTTAGGCGCCTGTTTCAAATTAATTCAAAACGGCGGCCTTTGCTTTTTACGAGGCGTCGTTTCAGGTACTCATTGGCCTATAAAAGTCCGATCGGGCTGAGAGAGAACGGATCACTTCTCTTTAAAAAATTTCAGAGAACTTTGACTCATTTTTCTTCTTCTTCTTTCCTCTTCGTTCAAGAGTTTAAGAACTTCCACGGTTCTTCAATGGCGCCTAAGAGACGAGCGGGAAAAGAATTGGCAACTTCTGCAGCGGAGGGTCCTTCTCCTCCTCCGGTCATCGAACGACCAATCGCCGGTAGGGAACTTTCCCTTTCGATTAGAGACTGCCGTCTCTCTTTTAAAACCGATGTCTGGCTGTCTTTGGATGAACCCAAAAATGATCAATTATGATCTGTTATTTTTAGGGAATTCAGTTCCCTGAATTTCCCTTGCTTTCTTGAACGGGAACCCAAGAACTGAAGAGTTCTTCTTTGAGCTTCCAGGCGAAGCTATCCCTTAGGCTGTTTATAGCAGGATGCGGAGCTGTCCTTTCAAACATGACTAAAAAGGACCTTAATGCCCTTAAAAAAAAATGATTTTTGGACCAAAATATCCTTCTGACGAAGTTAGTCCTTAGGGCTGTATTGTATTCTGTTTAAGCTTCTAAAGCAAAGCTAACACTTGGATATTTTCTTGTATCCGACCTTTGTTGCGAAGTGTGGAATTAACTGCAACTGCGAGGCTAAGCTTCGGGGCGAAGCTATCGTCATGCTAGCTTCGCTCGGAGAGCGAAGCTATGCCTTAGCGGAAATTGTGTTTTTGTTTAGGCCTCCGCTTGGCTGATGAACTAATCATAGTTTCTCTTTGTTCCTGTAGTGCACCACACTCCTGGTCCTTTGAACAATCTATTTGGGATGGCCAGGGGATTGGACGGCAATGTCAGCCTACAATTTCATAGGCAGGCTTCTCTGTTTAGTGAGCGGAGCTCTCTCGTTCCAGACACGCTTATTTATGGTGGGGATCAACGCACCACGAGGAGCATTCTGACTACGGCTCCCCTTGAAGATTTTGACCGTCGAACCTATAGGAAGCCCGACTTCATGTTTGGGGATACCGCGCCAGACCCTGATCGCCAGCTGTTGGCCGGGGAGGGGCAATGGATTTTCCAGTTAGATGGCGAGAAATTCTATCTTCCGTCTAACAAGCGGCATTTTTCTTTGTCTTTCTTCCAATGCGTGACGCAGGCTCGGAAGATGTCGTGGGAAGTGAGCCGGAGTACCGACTCCGTCCATGTAGGAAAATTGATGCTTCAGTCTCCTGGTTATGCAAGAGCGGGGCCTCCTCGTTGCATTATGGGTCTACATCCTGGGAATGTTTCGCGAGAGATCCCAGTGGGAGAAAATCCTGCGATGGCGCTGACCTTTGGCAACCAATTCTGCAAAGTTAATGGGAACTACCCAGCCATTGACTTCAGGACTCCACGCTGGATTCACCCTCCGAAAGCATGGTGGAGGGATTTAACTGTATACATCCTCGCTCATTTCGAGAAGGATCTGAAGAGGCTGAACCTTCATGAGGCCGTGATTAGTCTCTAATTTTGCATAATTTTCATCACATTCTCATATTAATTTCATGTAAAATTCTGCTAATAAAACCTTGCTTGCTTGATCCTAGGTCCATGGTGTGCAAATGAAGAAGAAGACCTAAAATCACCATTTAATTTGTGATTAAAAGCCTACCAAGTAGCCATTGACTTTAGATTGAAGATTTTATCAGTCCAGGGATCAAATCACAAATCCAGGAGGTCAGGTGGACAGAAGCCAGACTGGGCGACGCACTGCCCAAAACTGGACGCGCGCCGCCCTGCCTGGGCCGCGGAAACGCGGCCCTGACCACGTTTCCGCGGCCCATTGGGCGCGCGCGCTTGTGTTTTGGGCCACGTGCTGTTCACGTGGCCCCCTTTACCCTGGTTTCTATAAAAACCCCCCAGGGGTCTTCAGTTGGTGCAGATCCAGAGTTAGAGCAAGTTGTGTAGCGTTGTTTTTAGTTTGTAGTAGTAGTTGTTGTTCTTCTTCTACTTTTAAGTTTTAGCCATTAGAGTGAAAGAGAGAGAGTGTGTAAAGTGTTGTATTTGAAGGGTGACAAGATAATACAAGTACTACTTCTCTTCCTTCTTTCCAATTTACTTGTCTTTGCCATTTACTTTTACTTCTTTGTTGTAGTGTAACTTCTTTCTTCTTCACCTCTTTTCTTTTACTTTGTTTTAGTGTAACTTCCTCTCTTTAACTTTTCTTTTCTTTTGTTTTCTTGTAGTGTAACTCCCTCTCTCCACTTCTTTTCCTTTATTGTTTCTTTTACTTTTATGGCTAACTAACTTTTTATTAGCATGGCTAACTAACTACTAACCCGCTAATTTCTAACACTTGATTGATAACCCAAATGAGTCAATAGTGTCAAACAAGCCTTGTGCAAAAAAGAGCTATGACATCTTAAGACGATGACAAGTATTTACTTTCTTATACTTCATTCTTAATGAGTTTTGATGATCTATGAGTTGTGTACTTTACTTGTTATTGTAAGTTAGAGACTTCTCCTTTTAACTTGGCCGATACCAATAGTGCACTCGAGTCTTCCCTTATTCTCGCCTTCTATCGGATCTTGATAATGGAATGCCCGAGTTTTTGCCGTGTAAAGCTAAGTTTTAGGATGAACTTTCACTCGATTTCCACGTGAATAGTTCCAATGCAAAAGGTTTGTGTTCGCCTATGATCCATCGTGAGGCTATCTTCCAAAAGTTAGAAATTAGTAGGAGCACTTAGTAGAAAGTTAGCCATGCATTTTTACAACTAAGAAAAAAATCACTTTTATAAACCACCAAAACATTTTCCAGCAATTCTTCAAACAACTTGTTTTCACTTTTCAATTCTTTATTTGGACACAAAGAACTTTCTTTCTTCTTGAACTTTGAAGCCGCATCAAGCTTCCATCGCTCTCCCTCCTTGTGGATACGACTCGTATAGCCACTTCGCTACTATGGAAGAATCGTAAAAGCAGTAACATCAACCCACACTTCCTTCTCTTATTTTAGTACTTGCTTTTTGCCGATCAAATTTTGGCGCCGTTGCCGGGGAGGGAACGGCTTTAGTGTTCACTACTAAAGATTGTTCTTTTTTTATGTAGGAGAAGTACCAAGGAGCTCACTAGCACGGGAAGCGAAAGAGGTGGCCAAGGACATTGCGCGAGGATTCATTTGCCCTCAGAAAATTTCGTGTAAAAGCGAGTTTTTCCGATTGAAGTACTAACAAACTCGTTTGCAGGGTTGCCGAAAGCCGCTAAAAAAAAATTTGCTTTCTAAATTTTTAGTTTCCTTGGATGCTTCACCTTTATGCATGTATAATAAACTCAACAGAAATCCACTTGTTGCTTAATTGAAATTTGGACTAGACCTTTGCATATAGGGCACGTGTCTATTTCAATTCATTTAAATTTCTGTTGAAGAGTGCTGGAGAAAAGGTACGTGTGCATTCATATAGAATAGGACCAACATTTTGAAGTGATTTACCACTTTGAGTGTTACCTTGTTGTGAATAAACTGTACACTTGCACAATTGACTTTAAGGGCAAAACCCAAATAAACAAGATAAGGTGGGGATTTCATCACCCTTCCTTAGCCCAAAAACCATCTCCAAGTGCACTCACACTTTCCCAAGCCTTAACTAAAAATCAATAGACGTTGGCCCTAGGGACATCTCGGACTCACTAAGAGATTAACCGAGGTTGGAAATTGTAAGAACTATACTCCAGCAAAATCGGTGTTTAAGGAAAGTGGATTGAGAGATAAAGCCTCGAAAGCCCCGTGGTTTGGCGTAATTAGGCCCATGGCTCTGCCCGGATACCTCCCCCCGAGCTTTGCCCTTTCCTTGCCGATTAGCTTGTAGTCGAGTTCCTGCAACAACCTTCCCCGGAGAATCAACCAGTTAGGAGTCGTCTAGGTCCAGGTACCTTAAACTAAGGCTTGTGGTTGTTTTTCTTTCTTTTGTTTGTTTTTTCATTCTTTTCGATTGTTTGTTGTTTTTACGTTGTTTGTTGTGTGCTGCATGCAAGAGTGGGTGAGTGATCCGTCAACTTCCAGATTAACAAGAAACACTTCTCTACCCTTGCATTCAGAACCGGTGATGGCGTCACTTCAGGATAGATTTTACCCGATCAGAACTTCACTTCCATCTTGCATAAAACTTCCTGAAGCAAACGATAATAATTTTGAGTTAAAGCCCCAATTCATTAACACTCTTCCCAAATTTCATGGTTTAGAATCAGAGGACGCATACTTCTTTGTTAGGAAATTTGAAGAAGTATGCCTCATGATGCGTATACCCCAGCTAGGAGACGATGCCGTTAGGTTACGTTTCATCCCTTTTTCCCTAAAGGACCTAGCTAAGAAATGATTGTACAGCTTGGCAGCAGATTCAGTCACGACCTGGGATGATTTCGTCAAGGCCTTCTTGAAGAAATTCTACCCAATTCACAAAACTTTCCTCATTAGGAAGAACATCATGCAGTTTAAGTAAGACCCGAGCGAACCATTTTGGAGATACTTTGAGCGATTCAAATATCTCCTCCCTCAGTCCCTCATCATGGCGTGGAGAAATGGCGTCAGTGCCAGATTCTTTACGATGGTCTAGATTATCAGACTAAGACCCTATTAGAAACGATGTGTCAGGGAGGGTTCTTGCAGAAGGATAAGAATCAGGGTTGGGATTTATTTGAGGATTTAACGGAGAAAACCCTGCAATGGGAGCCAGCCTCGGAAAAACCTAGGAATTCACAATTTATAGCTTCAAGATGAGGGCTCATATCTCTAGAATTATTGTAATACCCCGTTCCCGGAATACGTACTTCATTTCGTATTCAGTTTTTCGACCGTATTTTTCGATTTACTTTCCGTATTTGACTGATTTTAATTTCAAATATTATTTTCCAATATATTAGATTTTATATGAATTTCTGGAATTTTCTGGAATTAAAAGGAATTTCTTCAAAACCGGTGTCGGCCAGTGTTGCTGACCGCTTCCCGGATTTTTATTTCACAAACCACTTGGAATTGGTAGAAAGTCCTTTAGGCATTATTTCTTAGAATCATATTATCTACCTACATTCTTTTTCTGAGAATTTTATGAATTTATGAAAATTCCATCGGAGTCGGTAGTTAACCGATTCTAGGATTTTTAGTTTACAAACGGTTTGGAATTTCTAGAAGAGTCTTTAGACATTATGTCTTAGAATTACTTTTCTTATCTAAATACTTTTTCTGAGGATTTATTGATTTTATGAAAATTCTTTCGGAGTCGGTATTTTTCTGGTTCCGGGATTTTAATATTAAAACTGTAAGGTATTTCTTAAAACGGATTTCACTATGATACTTAGTATAATATTATTGATTTTTGGTATCAATTGCGAGTCGTTCAGTGATACTCGATTTCGGGACGATTTCGGTAGTTTCTGAAATGTTTTCCCGCATACTCGACTTTAACCCGGGAATCCGTGGTTTTAATATTTTTATTTTCCGGGTTAGAGAAAATATCTTCTCTTTTCTCATTTCTTTCCTTTTCCTTATTTCCTTTAACTTTCTCCACAAACTTCTTTACTTCCACCCTAAGCATTGCCACCTCACCACCTTCTACACACTTCCAAACCTCCACCTCATCCTCCACCTCACCACCTTCCACCACCTTCTTCTCCACCTCACCCCTCACATGGCAAACTCCTATTGGCCAAGAAGAACACCTCATCTCCCACTTGGCAAGATTTGATTGGCCAAGAGACACCTCACCCTCCACTTTGCAAATAAGCCCCTCCCTTTTTATTATTTGCATCTCCTTCATAAAATCCAAAACCTATAAATTCTTTTCCTTTACATTTCTCTTTCTTTTTTCATTCCCCTTCACCAAAGCCAAAGCCCTAGCCTTCACCACCTCCATCTCTTCTTCATCTCCACCAAGACAACCACTACCACTTCCCCAACTTAGCTTCATCCTCTTCCTCCTTCATCTCCATGGAAATCACCACTCCAAGGTCAACAACACCAAGAGACATCACCTAGGTCTTCATCTCCACTTCAACAACAACTTTGGATTGGGATCGTCGTCTTCTTCGTCGGAGATATCGCCATAGATCGTATCGTCGACCACATCCATTTCAAGTTCCCGAAGCTTCACATATCCATTCCTCGTGAGTATATTTACTCACCAAGACTTGTTAATTCCTAATACACTTGTATTTACATATCTTTATTTCACAAGTCATCAAAATCATGTTTTTAGAACCTTAAAACCAACCCCACAAAAAATCTGATTTTAAGACCAAATAGCAGCATATTTCAGAACTTCGGTCGACCGGCCCAAGGGAGCGGTCGACCGATGTGCACAAACGTGCACAATTTTGTGTTGGCGGTCGACCGGTTCACCAGCCAGTCGACCGATAGGAAAACCTGGAGCTTACGGCCCTGTATCGGTCGACCGGCAGTCGACCGACAGGCGACCGTTAGTGTATCTCCGGTCGACCGGAAGTCGACCGGCACTCGACCGACCAAACCTGGAGCTCACTGCATTTTTTCCGGTCGACCGGCCATTTTGACCCAGTCGACCGTTAGTCTGGTTTTGGGCCAAAATTGCTGATTCCCATTCTTTCTGACATTAGGTCTTAACCTTGATTCAGGGGTGATGTATCATCCTTGCTAAACACTTCATAACTGGTATTTCAGGACTTGTTATTACATGTTCTTACTTCATGACATGTTAGGATATATTCTCACTCCTTGACTTGTACTTGATCACCCCTATCATGTCATTATTGCATGCATGTCAATTACATGCTACTGTTTCATATCTGATTACATCACCTGACTATTATCAATCTCTTGGTATACATGTTACTTGATATACATCACCATTTATCATGCTATCTCTTGACACCAAGCATGATGCCCCGATTCTTATAATTATCATGATAAAGGGAATGTAGTACCTGATTACTGTTACGTACTGATTACTGTTATGTATTCCTGATACCTGATCACTGTTATGTGTTCCTGTTATGATATTGCTCATTCCCTCAATCTGATAATTATGTTAATAAGCTACAACTTGTATGGGTATGGGAGGAAGTGATGGATGCCGGAATGATATCTTGCTTATAGTATGGGGATGACATATATTGGCGGTACTGTTATGATTACTGTTATGATTACTGTTAGGGGGACTCAGGGCCTCCAAAGCCGGTCCCAGGTGTATGGGAACTACTATAAGAAGCATTATCAGTTCTCCATCTACTTCCGTTAACAACCCTCGCCTAGCTATATATGGATGTATGTGTGTTGGGGTGCACACCTGGACACATACCGAGATATATGGGTCAGACGAGTAATAATAAGATAGATTCCCGTTTTGTATTCCTGCTTGACCTTCATATAAATTGCAACTCTGATTCTATACGCTTGGATATTCGGTGGTATGAGACAAAAGGTATATATATGAGGGTTTCCTTGTTTGGATTATTCCTTCGATGTACTAGTCTCATGGGACCGTGATCTAAGCGTATACAATCACTTTTGCTTAACAATAGATGTCAAGTCTACTTCATGTTATTGTTTCCGTTATACATACCTGTTATGGTTCTTATCATGATACCTGTTAGACTAGGATTCCAGTGATGATTCCTGTTGTGACTACCGTTATGATTCCAGTTATACCTGTTATGCATGTTATGCTTTCCTGTTTGGCTATTGTATGAATTGCAACTCTGATTCTATACGCTTGGATACTCGGTGGCATGAGATAAAGGTATATATATGAGGGTTTCCTTGTTTGGATTATTCCTTCGATGTACTAGTCTCATGTGACCGTAACCTAAGCGTATACAATCACTTTTGCTTACAATCAGTTTTCTTGGATTTCCTGTTCCTTGATGATTATACTATACCTGTCTTCATATACCACACATGTGTTCTAACCCCTTAGTCATGTCTCTTAGCCACTTGGCTACAGTTGTTTAATATCTATATGTCTTGATTCCTTAGATTTGCATATTCAGATTTCGAAGCTTGGATCGAAGTGGAGCTGTCCACCAGATTAGCTCCAGTTCTTCGTGCCAGACTTCTGTTGTAGACTCAAGGGATCTTCATCCTACTCGTGAGCATTGTGTATCTCTTTTGTATAGTTTACGTTTGGACTTGGTTATGATAAAAGACACATGTAATGTGCAGTTATTTATCATACTGTGATGACTTTGTATATGTACTTTTTATGTTGGCATATGAATGAATACCACGCTTTGTGTGTACTCTGATTTCTTGTTGTACTTTTATGCTTAGCGTATATACGTGGAGGCTTCTTCTGACCTACGTATATACGTCGCAGTGACGTCCCCGTATCTGTGAAATCGGGGCGTTACAGGTTGGTATCAGAGCTTAGGCTCTCACACCTAAAGTACAGTCAAGCAGCAAATTCTAGTAATTTGCAAATGCCAACTACAATGTACAAAGTTATCTAGTCCTTCTGAAATTCTTCCTTGATTCATTTCTTCGTGTCCTAAACTCCCTTCATTTGTTTCCAATTCTAGTTATCTTATCCCAACTCGGTATGGAGAGACGATCGGGTCGTAATCACTCAGGGCAAGCATCGAATGGACCCGCAGGAGAGAATGTGGATATACTGAGGGTTTTCCAGATGATAATGGAGAACCAGCAGCAGCAGACCGAGCTCCTCCGGCAAGAGTTGGCAGCACCAAAAGGACAGAGGCCGGGGAACATATCGGATTTCAGACGGCTGCAGCCAGCCATATTCACGGGTGGAGAGAAACCCTTGGAGGCTGAACAATGGCTGACAGACACCACTGATTTACTGAATGCAGCCAGGGTGCCAAAGGAGAACCAAGTGGAGATCGCCAAGATTCAGTTGAAGGACATAGCTAGAACTTGGTGGCTCGCTGAGGAAGCCAGATTGGAGAAGCCTGTCGCTTGGGACACGTTCTCCCAGAGTTTCTACAGCAGATTCTTCCCTGTCACAGCTCAAAAAGCCATGGAGGAACAGTTCATCAGGCTTCGGCAAGGGAACAAGTCCGTGGACGAGTATGCCGCGGAGTTTCTGAGACTCAGCCGCTTTGCTCCGTACATGGTAACGGATGAGGAGAAGCGGGCAAGCCGATTCCAGCAGGGCCTACAGATGGATATACAAGTATTCCTAATGCCCCAACAGCTGAAAACTTATGCCGAGATTCTCACCATAGCTCGAGAAGTAGAGCGTGGATTGGAGAAGAAGAGAGTGACCCAGATGAGGAACCAGGCCAAGAAGAGGCCTTTTGAGTTTGAGTTAATAGATGAGGAAGATGCCGATAGGGCAACCCATGATCCGATGATGAAGGGACCATTCCAACCTCCTCTGTCTCAGCTTGTATGCAATTTTTGCCACAGGCCCGGACATTTTAAGAGAGATTGTCGAGTGGCCAAGGGATTATGTTTAGTGTGTGGGAAAGGGGGTCATACACTCAGGGATTGCCAGTACAGAAAGTTTGGACATGTGGCACCGATCAGACCAGCTCTTCCAGCACCAGCACATCCAGTCCCAGCACTTCCAGCTCCGCCACTTAGGAGGAACCCAGAACCTGTTGACCGTAGGACTCCAGTTCCACCCCAGCAGTATGGTCATCAGCAGAAGGGAATGAGACTTAGAGCAGATCAGGGTAGAGGCCAAGGTTACATCCTGATAACAGAGGTATCAGATGATGCAGCTGAATGTGGAGACCAGTATCCAGATCAGGCACCTTGAGGATATCATGGTAACCACTACCCCGGATCTTGTATTTACGTTAGTTATCCTTCTTCATACTTCCCTTATTATGCTTTGCATTATCCATCCTGTTCCTTCTTGTGTTCGCCTTAATCCTGTTTTGGATTTGTGAGACCTTTGATTTCACCCTTGTCCCCTTTATGTTCAATTTGCCCCTTAGCGAAATTGCGAGGACGCAATTTTTTGTAAGGTGGGTAGATTGTAATACCCCGTTCCCGGAATACGTACTTCATTTCGTATTCAGTTTTTCGACCGTATTTTTCGATTTACTTTCCGTATTTGACTGATTTTAATTTTAAATATCATTTTCCAATATATTAGATTTTATATGAATTTCTGGAATTTTCTGGAATTAAAAGGAATTTCTTCAAAACCGGTGTCGGCCAGTGTTGCTGACCACTTCCCGGATTTTTATTTCACAAACCACTTGGAATTGGTAGAAAGTCCTTTAGGCATTATTTCTTAGAATCATATTATCTACCTACATTCTTTTTCTGAGAATTTTATGAATTTATGAAAATTCCATCGGAGTCGGTAGTTAACCGATTCTAGGATTTTTAGTTTACAAACGGTTTGGAATTTCTAGAAGAGTCTTTAGACATTATGTCTTAGAATTACTTTTCTTATCTAAATACTTTTTCTGAGGATTTATTGATTTTATGAAAATTCTTTCGGAGTCGGTATTTTTCTGGTTCCGGGATTTTAATATTAAAACTGTAAGGTATTTCTTAAAACGGATTTCACTATGATACTTAGTATAATATTATTGATTTTTGGTATCAATTGCGAGTCGTTCAGTGATACTCGATTTCGGGACGATTTCGGTAGTTTCTGAAATGTTTTCCCGCATACTCGACTTTAACCCGGGAATCCGTGGTTTTAATATTTTTATTTTCCGGGTTAGAGAAAATATCTTCTCTTTTCTCATTTCTTTTCCTTTTCCTTATTTCCTTTAACTTTCTCCACAAACTTCTTTACTTCCACCCTAAGCATTGCCACCTCACCACCTTCTACACACTTCCAAACCTCCACCTCATCCTCCACCTCACCACCTTCCACCACCTTCTTCTCCACCTCACCCCTCACATGGCAAACTCCTATTGGCCAAGAAGAACACCTCATCTCCCACTTGGCAAGATTTGATTGGCCAAGAGACACCTCACCCTCCACTTTGCAAATAAGCCCCTCCCTTTTTATTATTTGCATCTCCTTCATAAAATCCAAAACCTATAAATTCTTTTCCTTTACATTTCTCTTTCTTTTTTCATTCCCCTTCACCAAAGCCAAAGCCCTAGCCTTCACCACCTCCATCTCTTCTTCATCTCCACCAAGACAACCACTACCACTTCCCCAACTTAGCTTCATCCTCTTCCTCCTTCATCTCCATGGAAATCACCACTCCAAGGTCAACAACACCAAGAGACATCACCTAGGTCTTCATCTCCACTTCAACAACAACTTTGGATTGGGATCGTCGTCTTCTTCGTCGGAGATATCGCCATAGATCGTATCGTCGACCACATCCATTTCAAGTTCCCGAAGCTTCACATATCCATTCCTCGTGAGTATATTTACTCACCAAGACTTGTTAATTCCTAATACACTTGTATTTACATATCTTTATTTCACAAGTCATCAAAATCATGTTTTTAGAACCTTAAAACCAACCCCACAAAAAATCTGATTTTAAGACCAAATAGCAGCATATTTCAGAACTTCGGTCGACCGGCCCAAGGGAGCGGTCGACCGATGTGCACAAACGTGCACAATTTTGTGTTGGCGGTCGACCGGTTCACCAGCCAGTCGACCGATAGGAAAACCTGGAGCTTACGGCCCTGTATCGGTCGACCGGCAGTCGACCGACAGGCGACCGTTAGTGTATCTCCGGTCGACCGGAAGTCGACCGGCACTCGACCGACCAAACCTGGAGCTCACGGCATTTTTCCGGTCGACCGGCCATTTTGACCCAGTCGACCGTTAGTCTGGTTTTGGGCCAAAATTGCTGATTCCCATTCTTTCTGACATTAGGTCTTAACCTTGATTCAGGGGTGATGTATCATCCTTGCTAAACACTTCATAACTGGTATTTCAGGACTTGTTATTACATGTTCTTACTTCATGACATGTTAGGATATATTCTCACTCCTTGACTTGTACTTGATCACCCCTATCATGTCATTATTGCATGCATGTCAATTACATGCTACTGTTTCATATCTGATTACATCACCTGACTATTATCAATCTCTTGGTATACATGTTACTTGATATACATCACCATTTATCATGCTATCTCTTGACACCAAGCATGATGCCCCGATTCTTATAATTATCATGATAAAGGGAATGTAGTACCTGATTACTGTTACGTACTGATTACTGTTATGTATTCCTGATACCTGATCACTGTTATGTGTTCCTGTTATGATATTGCTCATTCCCTCAATCTGATAATTATGTTAATAAGCTACAACTTGTATGGGTATGGGAGGAAGTGATGGATGCCGGAATGATATCTTGCTTATAGTATGGGGATGACATATATTGGCGGTACTGTTATGATTACTGTTATGATTACTGTTAGGGGGACTCAGGGCCTCCAAAGCCGGTCCCAGGTGTATGGGAACTACTATAAGAAGCATTATCAGTTCTCCATCTACTTCCGTTAACACCCTCGCCTAGCTATATATGGATGTATGTGTGTTGGGGTGCACACCTGGACACATACCGAGATATATGGGTCAGACGAGTAATAATAAGATAGATTCCCGTTTTGTATTCCTGCTTGACCTTCATATAAATTGCAACTCTGATTCTATACGCTTGGATATTCGGTGGTATGAGACAAAAGGTATATATATGAGGGTTTCCTTGTTTGGATTATTCCTTCGATGTACTAGTCTCATGGGACCGTGATCTAAGCGTATACAATCACTTTTGCTTAACAATAGATGTCAAGTCTACTTCATGTTATTGTTTCCGTTATACATACCTGTTATGGTTCTTATCATGATACCTGTTAGACTAGGATTCCAGTGATGATTCCTGTTGTGACTACCGTTATGATTCCAGTTATACCTGTTATGCATGTTATGCTTTCCTGTTTGGCTATTGTATGAATTGCAACTCTGATTCTATACGCTTGGATACTCGGTGGC
Source organism: Agave tequilana (assembly GCA_038442645.1). NCBI lineage: Eukaryota > Viridiplantae > Streptophyta > Magnoliopsida > Asparagales > Asparagaceae > Agave > Agave tequilana. Next base: position 24,805 of record JAVJIF010017593.1, read on the forward strand.
ATGAGATAAAGGTATATATATGAGGGTTTCCTTGTTTGGATTATTCCTTCGATGTACTAGTCTCATGTGACCGTAACCTAAGCGTATACAATCACTTTTGCTTACAATCAGTTTTCTTGGATTTCCTGTTCCTTGATGATTATACTATACCTGTCTTCATATACCACACATGTGTTCTAACCCCTTAGTCATGTCTCTTAGCCACTTGGTTACAGTTGTTTAATATCTATATGTCTTGATTCCTTGGATTTGCGTATTCAGATTTCGAAGCTTGGATCGAAGTGGAGCTGTCCACCAGATTAGCTCCAGTTCTTCATGCCAGACTTCTGTTGTAGACTCAAGGGATCTTCATCCTACTCGTGAGCATTGTGTATCTCTTTTGTATAGTTTACGTTTGGACTTGGTTATGATAAAAGACACATGTAATGTGCAGTTATTTATCATACTGTGATGACTTTGTATATGTACTTTTTATGTTGGCATATGAATGAATACCACGCTTTGTGTGTACTCTGATTTCTTGTTGTACTTTTATGCTTAGCGTATATACGTGGAGGCTTCTTCTGACCTACGTATATACGTCGCAGTGACGTCCCCGTATCTGTGAAATCGGGGCGTTACAATTATCCATAGCTGCCGAGGCCAAGATTGCTACCCTAATGAGAAGGATAGAAGCTCTGGAAACAAAAGAGCCTGCCAGTGTCAACCAGATCAACCCACCATCAATTCACAATCCGGGCTGTTCGTATTGTCAGGCACCAAACCATGTTTTTGAATAGTGCCCTGTTTTTCATGCCCAGCAAGTGCCACCAGAACACATGAACGCGGCTTACTTACGGCCGCCTCACAACCCCTACTCACAGACCTACAATCCCTGCTGGAGAAATCACCCCAATTTCTCCTGGGCCCAAAACAATCCTCCCAGGCCTAATTTTTCCAACAACTTTCACCATCCTACTCCTCCATCAACTTTTCCCAGTCAAGCCCCAGCTTCCTCCTCCCAAGGCTCACCAATGGAAAAGAAAATCAGTAAATTGGAGGAGAGCATAGAGGCTTTCATAAAGTCCCAACCGCTTTTATGCAAAATCAGGGACAAACTCTGAACAGTCATTCACAGGCCATATCGAGATTGGAAATGCTGATGAGCCAGTTAGCTAGCTCCCTAAGTGAAAGACCAAAAGGTGCTTTGCCTAGTCAGCCATTAGTTAACCCAAAAACCTCCAATCAAGCATATGAAATTCAGGATCCATCGATTAACCAGTGTAATGTTGTTCACACACTGCGATCTAGAAAGAAGGTAGACAACCAGGTTTACCAACAGAAAAGTCCAGTCCATCCCGATCCCACTCCTGCCTCCACCTCTGCTAGTTCCTCCCAATCCACTCCTCAAACATCTGACGAGGACAAAGCTGCTGAACAAGTTCATAAGCCTGTAGCACCCTTTCCCAATAGGCTTAGGAACAATAATAAAATATGCACATGGAGAAAATGCTAGAGATGTTCAACCAGGTCAAATTGAATGTGCCACTTCTTGACGCTATCCAACAAGTCCCGGCTTATGCCAAATTTCTTAAGGATATGTGTACAAAGAAGAGAAAGACCAATGTGTCCAAGAAAGTCTTCTTGGCCACTAATATAAGCGAAATTTTGTCTGGTCCCATTCCGGTGAAATACAAGGATCTCGGATGTCCCACCATTTCCTGCACCATAGGACAGACCGAAATCAGTAGAGCGCTTCTTGTCCTGGGAGCAAGTATCACCTTGCTACCTCTCTCAGTATACGAGCAACTTGGGTTGGGCGAGCTAAGCCCAAATCGAGTCACCATTCAACTAGCCGACCGATCTGTGAATATCCCTAAGGGGGAATTCACAGACGTCCTCATCCGGGTCGGGGATTTCATTTACCCCGTTGACTTTATTGTACTTGAGACCCAACTTGTGTCCAATCTTAGGTCTCAAACTCCCGTCATCTTAGGGCGCCCATTCCTTGCTACAGCCAATGCCATAATCAACTGTAGGAACGATCCATGCGATTGACTTTTGGAGACATGACGAAGGAAGTCAATGTCTTCAATCTTGGAAGATAACCTAGGGATGTCAATGATCAGACGTTTGAGGTCAATTCTATTGAAAACCTGACCAGTGAGCATGAGGAGAGTATGGAGACAGAAACTGAGGCAGAGTTTGATCTGGAGGCTGAGGATTTTAATTTAGACCAGATCGTAGATTCAGCAGTGGATTGGGCGTCAAGCCCTAGTGTACCCTATCCTAAGATTGAAAGCCCAGAGATTGCCTCCAATGAAGCAACACCTTCCCTAGAGCTAAAAGCCCTGCCTATACACCTCAAGTACGCCTACCTGGGCGGAAAGGACACCTTGCCAGTCACCATAGCATCCTACTTGACTGAGCATCAAGAGGACAACTTAATGTCTATTCTGAAAAGACTTAGGGAAGCCATTGGATGGACGATGAAGGACATCAAGGGAATAAGTCCAGCCATAGTGCAACATAGAATCCATTTAGTCGATGAAACAACCCCTAGGAGGGACCCACAACGTAGGCTTAACCCTCTCATGCAAGAGGAAGTTAAGGCTAAAATTCTAAAACTATTAGATATTGGGATAATTTATCCCATTTCTGATAGTCAATGGGTTAGCCCTGTTCATGCGGTCCTAAAGAAGGCTGGCTTTATGGTGGTAGAAAATGAGGAAAAGAGTTGGTACAAACAAGACTGCCTACCAAGGTTCGTGTTTGTATCGACTATAGGAAGTTGAATGCAGCTACCCGTAAAGACCACTTCCCGCTACCCTTCATCGACCAAATGCTTGAGCGTTTGGTTGGACATGAGTACTACTGCTTTCTAGATGGGTACTCGGGATACTATCAAATCCCCATTGCTGCAGAAGACCAGGAAAAGACGACGTTCACCTGCCCGTTCGGAACCTTTGCTTATCGGCGCATGCCTTTTGGATTGTGTAATGCTCCTGCAACGTTCCAACGGTGCATGCTTAGTTTGTTCTCTGACATGGTGGAACGTTTTCTTGAGATTTTCATGGATGACTTCTCCATCTACGGAGATTCATTTGATCAATGTCTTCATCACTTAGAGTTAGTGCTACAAAGATGCATTGAGAAGAACCTAACTCTAAACTAGGAAAAATGTCACTTTATGGTGAGACAGGGGATTGTCTTGGGTAGGGGTGCCACCGGATACGGATTATCCGCGGATATCCGCATCCGAATCCGCCTCCAATCCGGATACGGATATCATTTTTTCACATCCGTCAATATTCGTATCCGTATCCGTATCCGAAAGGTAGGTGCGGATACGGATATGGTAAAAGTAATATCTTATTCGTATCCGATCCGATATCCGAATGTTACGTGCTTCATAATGATATCGGTATGGAGAAGACTATTCTTTAATGGAATAAGGCATTAAATTTTGATATTTTGAGTTAGTGAAAAAGTAATAGAGAAAAGTATTCGATTCTTACAAGAGCACCACATGATATTTTGAGTATTTCGACATAAATCATGTCATCCGAATCGGCATTTAGCACCGGAGGATGTGTAATCTATTGTTATAGAAGTCAAATGACAATGAATACGATGAATTTATTGATATGTACACAATAATATCATAGTATGTATCACATTTAATATTGTAGTAGATGAGATAAAAAGTAATATAAGTATTTCTGTTTAATTTATCTTTAACCATATCCATTTTTAACATATCCGATTAGTATCCGCATCCGATCCGCTAATATCCGATTTATAACTGATATCCGATTTTGACGGATACGGATATCATTTTTTCACATCCGCCAATATCCGTATCCGTATCCGTATCCGAAGGTTGGGTGCGGATACGGATATGGTAGAGGTAATATCCGATCCGTATCCGATCCGATGGCACCCCTAGTCTTGGGCCATGAGATTTCGAGGAGAGGCATAGAAGAGGATAAGGCTAAGGTAGAAGTGATTGCTAAGCTTCCACCACCCAAAAGCATCAAGGATATTAGATCCTTTTTAGGGTATGCTGGGTTTTACCGACAGTTCATTAAGAACTTTAGCAAAATCGCGAGGCCCTTAACCAACCTGCTCGCTAAGGACGTGCCCTTTGATTTCAACGATGAATGTTTCAAGTCATGGGGGAAGCTTAAGCAAGAACTGATTTCTGCGCGTATCATTTCTGCTCCTAATTGGGCCCTACCATTTGAAATCATGTGTGATGCATTTTATTTTGTTATTGGCGCTGTTCTAGGACAGCGCATTGATAATAGGCAGCACGTGATCTACTATTCGAGTAGGATCTTGAATGACGCCCAACAGAACTATACAACGACTGAGAAGGAATTCTTGGCCATTGTCTTTGCGTTAGAAAAGTTTTGGCCTTACTTGTTAGGTTCGAAAACGGTGATTTTTACGGATCACTCAGCTCTGAAATACCTCATGACCAAGAAGGAAGCAAAAGCCCAACTGATTCGGTGGATCCTTTTGCTTCAAGAATTTGACTTAGAAATCTGGGATAAAAGAGGTATAGAAAATGTGGTTGCTGATCATCTCTCACGAATTCCGAATGCACCAACCATCCAAGCTCCGATCAATAAGGATTTCCCAGACGATCACATCCTAGCCATTCTTAAGGAACCCTGGTATGCTGACATCGTTAATTACCTAGCCACGGGACAATTACCCGCTGACTGGACAAAGCAAGACCAATACCGCTTATTTGCCCAAGTACGGTACTTCTTCTGGGAAGAACCGTATCTTTTTAAGTATTGTCCCGACCAAATAATTAGACGATGCATACCCGAGGAGGAACAGAGGAGTGTGCTCAGCTTTTGCCATGACCTTGCATGCGGATGACACTTCGGTCCCCGCAAGACTGCAGAAAAGGTTCTACAAAGTGGGTTCTACTGGCCCACTTTGTTCAAAGACTCATATCATTTTTGCAAGTCATGCGCAAATTGTCAGAAAATTGGGAAAATTTCAAGAAGAGACATGATGCCCCTGAATCTGATCCTTGAAGTTGAAATTTTTGATGTATGGGATATCGATTTCATGGGGCCATTCCCCAATTCCTTCGGCAACCAGTTCATTTTGGTTACTGTAGATTATGTCTCTAAGTGGGTAGAAGCTGTGCCAACTAAGACGAATGACAACAAAGTAGTTGTCAAATTTCTCAAAGAAAACATCTTCTCCCGATTTGGCACCCCTCGAGCGATAATTAGTGATAATGGATCGCATTTCTACAACAGAGTTTTTGAAGCTCTGATGCGAAAATATTCTATCAATCACAAGTTATCGACTCCGCATCATCCCCAGACAAATGGGCAGGTAGAAGTCACCAATCGACAACTCAAGCTCATTCTGGAAAAGACTGTTGGACAAAACCGAAAGGATTGGTCAGTCAATGATGCATTGTGGGCTTACCGCACTGCTTTTAAGACAGTTCTGGGGATGTCTCCTTATAGAATCGTGTTTGGTAAAGCCTGTCATCTGCCAGTAGAGTTAGAACACCGGGCCCTCTGGGCCATTAAGCAACTCAACTTTGATCTGACCAAGGCCGGTGAACTTAGGAGACTGCAGATTTCAGAATTAGAGGAGATACGGAATGAAGCCTATGAGAATACCCGAATCACCAAGAGCAGAACTAAACTTTTCCATGATCAAATCATAACCCGAAAAAACTTTGCACCGGGAGATAGGGTTCTGCTATATAACTCTAGGCTTCATATTTTCGCGGGGAAGCTGAAAACTCGTTGGTCAGGACCGTTCATTATGCGCACTGTTTTCCCACACGGTGCTGTGCTTATTGCTGACCCTAAGAACAATACGGAATTCAAAGTCAATGGCAAAGACTGAAGCCTTCTTGACCACTGAGCCTATGACTCCGGATGATAGTGTGCTGACTCTTTTTGCCCCGTCATACACCTAACCACAACAAATACATAAAAAAAAAACTTGTTTATATGCTTACCTCTTCTACATTTTTTTAGCCTATTCGCCCTTGGCCGCCCCGAGTCCACGATGACGGTGACATCATTTCTTCCCCCACTTTATTGCATTTGCATTTCCATATGCATTCATTGAGGACAATGCATTAGATAGGTGTAGGGGGGTGCTAACACTTTTTCTTTTTCCTTTTATTCTTTCTTCAAAAAAAAAAAACTCTCCAGATTGAAAAGAAATTTCATACTCTTTATAAAATACCAGAAGATTGTAGGAATTACGGGAATCTTATAATGAATCTTTATTTTTGCTTAAGTAAACAAGAAAGAGTGGTTTGACTAAAAAGTTAGGAGGGATAAGGAAAATAACTCATACCGTTTATTTAGCCTTAGTAGAATATGCATAACCCACACACACATGCCTGGGATTTAGAGACACAACTCTGGAAAAAAATGAAGAAAAAGAAAAATCTGGATAATTGTGCCTCAAGAAGCATGATTACTCACGCTAAAAAAAACAAAAAAACAAAAAAAATCCTATATACAATATTAAATCTTGATTTCGTGGCCTACTCTACTTGCATATTTGACCTGAAGGGTGTTTTTTCACCTGGTGCCCGAAGGCCATCTGGTTTGGGAGTCATCGGTTTGATATGTGTTACATAAGTGAAGTAGAAAGCCTAATGGAACCAAGAATAATAAGTAAATATTAATAAAATTAAATGATATTCAAGTTGAGTTGAAAAATCCCAAGCACATCACACTTACAATTTATGCATATCTATCTAAAGCAAAATAAAAGAATGAGTTAGAAGTACAAGATCCTTTCTAAATTTAAAGAAAAACCGTAGTTTCTTCATTTATGAAGGCTAAAATATAAGAGAACTTATGAGGGTTAAACCTAATTTATGAAGTTCTTTTTAATAAATAAATAAAAAAATCTTTTTAACAACTAATTTCTTTTCTTTACTTATTGGATTTTGTGGGTGCAATCCGCTGAAAACTCTCAGGAGACAACACTCCTCCTCTATGGGAAACCTAGAGGTTTAAAGGCTTGTTGCACATGCTCAGTGCAATCGCGTCACCTGCGAAAGTGGTATAATAATTTTCTTATTTTTGTTTTGCTCGGGACGAGCAAAAAGATAAGTGTGGGGGTGTGATTAGTCTCCAATTTTGCAAAATTTTCATCACATTCTCATATTTATTTCATGTAAAATTCTGCTAATAAAACTTTACTTGCATGATCCTAGGTCCATGGTGTGCAAATGAAGAAGAAGACCTAAAATCACCATTTAATTGGTGATTAAAAGCCTACCAAGTAGCCATTGACTTTAGATTGAAGATTTTGTCAGTCCAAGGCATCAAATCACAAATCCAGGAGGTCAGGTGGACAGAAGCCAGACTGGGCGACGCACTGCCCAAAACTGGGCGCGCGCCGCCCTGCCTGGGCCGCGAAAACACGGCCCTGGCCGCGTTTCCGCGGCCCTTTGGGCGCGCGCGCACTTGTGTTTTTGGCCACGTGTTGTTCACGTGGCCCTCTTTGCCCTGGTGTCTATAAAAAACCCCCCAGGGGTCTTCAGTTGGAGCAGATCCAGAGTTAGAGCAAGTTATGTAGCTTTGTTTTTAGTTTTTAGTTGTTGTTGTTGTTCTTCTTCTAGTTTTAAGTTTTAGCCATTAGAGTGAAAGAGAGAGAGTGTGTAAAGTGTAGTATTTGAAGGGTGACAAGATAATAAAAGTACTACTTCTCTTCCTTCTTTCCAATTTACTTGTTTTTGCCATTTACTTTTACTTCTTTGTTGTAGTGTAACCTCTTTCTTCTTCACCTCTTTTCTTTTACTTTGTTTTAGTATAACTTCCTCTCTTTAACTTTTCTTTTCTTTTGTTTTCTTGTAGTGTAACTCACTCTCTCCACTTCTTTTCCTTTGTTGTTTCTTTTACTTTTATGGCTAACTAACTTTTTATTAACATGGCTAACTAATTACTAACCCGCTAATTTCTAACACTTGATTGATAACCAAATGAGTCAATAGTGTCAAACAAGCCTTGTGCAAACAAGAGCTATGACATCTTAAGACGAGGGTTCTAACTCTAATTTACCTACAAGTATTTACTTTCTTATACTTCATGCTTAATGAGTTCTGATGATCTATGAGTTGTGTACTTTACTTGTTATTGTAAGTTAGAGACTTCTCCTTTTAACTTGGCCGATACCAATAGTGCACTCGAGTCTTCCCTTATTCTCGCCTTCTATCGGATCTTGATAAGGGAATGCCCGAGTTTTTGCCGTATAAAGCTAAGTTTTAGGATGAACTTTCACTCGATTTTCACGTGAATAGTTCCAATGCAAAAGGTTTGTGTTCGCCTATGATCTATCGTGAGGCTATCTTCCAAAAGTTAGAAATTAGTGGGAGCACTTAGTAGAAAGTTAGCCATGCATTTTTACAACTAAGAAAAAATCACTTTTAGAAACCACCAAAATATTTTCCAACAATTCTTCAAACAACTTATTTTCACTTTTCAGTTCTTTATTTGGACACAAAGAACTTTCTTTCTTCTTGAACTTTGAAGCCGCATCAAGCTTCCATCGCTCTCCCTCCTTGTGGATACGACCCGTATAGCCACTTCGCTACTACGGAAGAATCGCAAAAGTAGTAACATCAACCCACACTTCCTTCTCTTATTTTTGTACTTGCTTTTTGCTGATCAGGCCGTCAGGGCGACCTGCTACGACATTCAGATGAGCGTAGCGTGCTTCTATGCCATCTTCGAATTGTACTGCCCGGCTACAGGGACTTTCTTCACCCCTGTTGGCGAACTGGGTATGGCTCTACATGAGATGTGGGAAGTCTCTGCTCTGCCCTTGAGATCTCTCCCATATGAAGAATACTTCCCGTGCGAGGCGGAATTGACTCTTCTGGAGAAGCAAGAGCCCGCCTTGTTTGAGACCTACCGGGAGTTAATGTGCCATTTGTACATTTGCTCAAGTATGCATGGATGCAGTAAAGGAACTTCATGCAGCTTGAAGAGCAGGGGAGATTATTTGTTCCCAAATATGGAGAAGACTCCTGAAGCGGCTCACTGTGGAGTTGCTGACGAAAACATCTTTAGCCGGATGCAAAAACATTCTCAAGGGGATCTAATTGTGGAAGAAGATGACGGTCCCTATGAAAAAGGCGATGTTCTTCGGAGTTTCCATCACCAGGCTCGTCGGCCGATGTCCCGAAAGGCACTACTGGCTGGCTTCTTGACAGTCTGGCTGAAGCGGTGCGTGGTGCCGTCTTCTTCAGGCAACGTCATTCATCCGAATGTCCTGCTGTGCTGTTCGTCTAGTCACGGTCATTCTCTGGGACTTCTTCCGGCCATGGTGTGCTGTATCCAGAGAGGCCTTCGTGCCTTAATAGAGGCTTTTTGCAGGCCGCCAACGATGAAGCATGGAAAGGGGACAATTTCGCCCCGCGACGAACCCAATCCCAGGATAGGTCTGCCGTACACTTATTTAATGGCGTGGTTCGTCCTGCACTGTCCCTCTTTGATTGAAGCTGAGAGGACCCTCCTGAAGGTGTTCGAATGACGCTTCTCCACCGATTCGAAGGATGTTCCTGGCAAAAGACTTACGTGGCTGAGGCCCGTAAATTGGTGCGTCGCTATGACGTCTATAGTCTTTTCCGCTGCTTCCCCCATATTCGGGATGCAGGCTATGATGAGGAGTTCAAAGACGCAGGGGAAGGGCAGTCATCGCTGAGCCGGGAAATTTTTGAGTGGCTGGTCAGCATTCGGCCCTCACATTTATTATACCGAAGCGAGGATACCTGCTACTTGGAGCCTTATGTTCCAAGTCGGTTTGCTCGACAGTTTGGATATGACCAACTGTACGTGGGCAACCCAAATCTCAATCTGGCCTTCATGGGGAGCCTCATTGATGGAGCCCGAGCCTGGCGATTCTTCATTACACGCAGTACCGAGGCGCGGCTGCGTATGCCATTGAGGACTCCTAACCTTCTAATGACCCTGAGCTTCTGTCAATGGTATGCAACTTCCAACTCCACACCCTCGGATTCACTGTTAACAATTCTGGTGTGAAGTTAATTTCTCAGCGGCTAAAGTGGAAGGTCTCTGAGAAAAGGGAAGGTAAGAGGGTTCGTGCCCCGGGCATAGAAGAATTCGTTGCTGTCGATGACAGCGAAGCCTCAGATGCGGAAAGTCCTCGCTTCGAAGCGGAGACAGGTGCCGAGACTCCTATAGCTGGTTCTGGTGTTATGGAGGCGGCTCCCCCAAGACATGTAGAAGAAGCAGAGGAGGAGGATCCCGACGTTCATCTTAAACGCAAATGGACAGGTGGGTCTCGTAGGAAACAGTTGCTGAAGAAGCCCCGTCGCCAAGCTCCTACGGTTGTTGTAGAGGGCGAACCATCTGTGGCGGTTCCTCCTCTTGCCCCATTAGTAGTTTAACCGTCAATTGCTGAACCAGCGACTGGCGAAGTTCCTCTGGACCTGGGTAAAATCAGCCTCGTCCTTGTAATATACCTTTTATATGTTCTGGACAGCTCATTATTTGCTTTGTGATGCAGGAACTGAGGCGGTGATGAGCCCGAGAGCTGAGGCTGTCAGAGAACAAGGGGAACATTATGATCCCCTGTTCACTTATAAAGAGGGTGATGAGGCTGGCTATTTTGCCATCTCAGAAGAATCCGAAGGCAATGCAGCTGACGTTGGTCCTTCGGGCGCCGGGACTTCGAAGGGAAGTTCTGAAACTTCTAGCTCCCTTGGGTGGACCACGGAGGGTTCGGATATCGAAGGTGAGCCGGCTGTCCGTGTTGACTCTACCAAAGATTTTCCGATGGAGCCCGTAGAGACTGATGTGGCCGCCAAGACGATTGAGGCGACATCATCTTTTGGTATTGGTTTGGCTTTTTAACTTTTACTATTTGTTGTGTCCTACCTAAACACAATCTTGTTGCAGGTGTTCCGCCTCTGGGTGCGTCAACTTCAAGAGAGTCCACCTGTCTTCCTGAGGGATTCAGGGGTAACATGAGCGCTTCGATCGCAGCGGATGCTGCTGTGTCAGATGCTTTGTATGGTGACCTGCCCCTTTATCGGCCTGAGCCAGCCAGAGAAATAGTGGTTGAAGGGGCGGTAGTCACGGAGGCAACTTCACTCCCAACTATATCAACGAGTGAGGTGCTATCAGTTTTGTCAGGTGCGGAGCTGAGGGTGATTACAAGTCCTACTTCCCCAACGCTGGTGGTTGAGCCTGCTGTCCAGGAAATAGTCACTAGTCCTACCTCAGTTATGGCTAGTGTACTGGTTTCAATGAGGACTCCGCCAAGATCACCAATGACCTGCCATGCTGCTGCGGCCAGTGTTCCCATTGTTCCTTCCATGGTAATGTCAACAAGGCCGGTGGAATCTTCTGAGGCTGCCCGTCTGCCAGGAGTGGCTGAAGCTGAAAATGAATTTGTAGCTGAAATAGTCGACAACTTTTATAAGGGCTTGAAGCGATCCATCGATCTGGTCTTGAAAGGCTCTACTATGTCATTTTCTACTTTAAAGGTGGTCCTCTCCCGCAGTATTGAGAGTATCTGGGACTTTGGAGGGGATAACCAGGCCGCTGCATTAGAACTTCTGGTAGACCAATTTGAGTGGGATGTAGAAGAATGGCGCCGTCTCAGCTGTTCGGACCTGGAGTCCTCGGTTGATGAGCAGCTTGCGCACCTTATCGCTCAAATGCATGAAGCTTATCTTGCCGCTCAGGAAGCCGCTAAGGCCATTTCTTCGGACTTGAAATCCTTGGAGACAAGGCAAGTAGAGGTTGGGGACGCCATAGATGCTTCTAACAGTGCTCTTCTTGACGCCGAAGACAAAATCGAGAAGGCCAAGGAGATGATCAGGAAGGGAAATCTTCTCTTATCCAAGGCTGAACCAGTGCGTCTTGAAGAAACTGTGCGGCTTGAGCAACTTAAAGCTCAGAGTGATGAACTCTCGCGGCAAGGGTTAGTTCAGAGGGCAACATTGGCTGAGGCCGAGGCTCGCTTGGCCCAGACGGCGAGGCTGAGTTGAGGTCACAGGTGCTTGTCAGGGCTGCTAATGATAAGAAGACAAGGCTGGCCTTCCTTGAAGAACGGATCAGATCTTATGACGTACGCTTGTAGCTTGTAATATATGTACCTCCATGTATCCCTTCCTTTTTGGAATCAATAAAAGTAATTTTTTTTGACCCCCTGTCGAATCTCCAACTTATTTTATCTGCTGAATTGTCATTTCCAAGTTGCATTGCAGCCACTTGAGAACGTAGTCCTTGCTGGGTTGAATAATGAGACTTGGCTATCTGCCGGTTCAGAGGTCGCACTGACGTGACCGGTTGAGAAGCCACCAAGCTCAAGATTAGCCCTTATGGGACTAAAAGGGGAATACTTGTCTTTTGTAAATGTCAACAAGTACGGGTGAGACCTGTCTTTTGTAAATGTCAACAGGCTCAAGGTTGAGACTTGTCTTTTGTAAATGTCAACAAGCTCGAAATTGAGACTTGGCTATCTGCCAGTTCAGAGGTCGCAATGACATAACTGGTTGAGAAACCACCAAGCTCAAGGTTAGCCTTTATGGGGCTAAAAGGGGATACTTGTCTTTTGTAAATGTCAACAAGTATAGGTGAGACCTGTCTTTTGTAAATGTCAACAGGCTCAAGGTTGAGACTTGGCTTTTGTAAATGTCAACAAGCTCGAAATTGAGACTTGGCTATCTGCCAGTTCAGAGGTCGCAATGACATAACTGGTTGAGAAACCACCAAGCTCAAGGTTAGCCTTTATGGGGCTAAAAGGGGATACTTGTGTTTTGTAAATGTCAACAAGTATAGGTGAGACCTGTCTTTTGTAAATGTCAACAGGCTCAAGGTTGAGACTTGTCTTTTGTAAATGTCAACAAGCTCGAAATTGAGACTTGGTTGTCTGTCGGTTCAGAGGTCACAATGACATAACTGATTGAGACGCCACCAAGCTCAAGGTTGGTGATACTTGTCTTTTGTAAATGTCAACAAGTATCGAGACCTGTCTTTTGTAAATGTCAACAGGCTCGAAATTGAGACTTGCCTTTTGTAAATGTCAACAAGCTCAAAATTGAGACTTGGCTATCTACCAGTTCAGAGGTCGCAATGACATAACTGGTTGAGAAGCCACCAAGCTCAAGGTTAGTCCTTGACGGACTGAAGGGTTGGTACTTGTCTTTTGTAAATGTCAACAAGTATCGAGACATGTCTTTTGTAAATGTCAACAGGTTCAAGGTTGAGACTTGTCTTTTGTAAATGTCAACAAGCTCGAAATTGGTGATACTTGTCTTTTGTAAATGTCAACAAGTATCGAGACCTGTCTTTTGTAAATGTCAACAGGCTCAAAATTGAGACTTGGCTATCTGCCAGTTCAGAGGTCACAATGACATAACTGGTTGAGATGTCACCAAGCTCAAGGTTGGTGATGGAATTTGGGAAAGGTCTCATTTTCACGGGAAAAACGAGGAAATTACTGTCATAGGTTTAATGTTAACGTAACAGCGAAATGTATATGTGATCTTACCATTCTATGGATGAGAATTGGTAAGTGATTTTGGAGAGGGAATCAAATGGGAACAGGTCCCTTAGGATTTTTAGCAAATCCTCAGCTGTCAACGGGTTTGATATGCCTTTACCAACTACCGTTTGAGTCAGGCTAGCCATGCTATTCCCCTCAACATGATGAGTTGTCGAGGACTTATGTTGGACTTAAGGCCAACATTTCCTCTATCCTTAATTGTTAAGGATGTTGGATCATTTGGTTAGCGTATGTGTAACCTTGATTCTCCTTTGGGAGAACCAGTGTATGACCAGGTTCCTACTGGTTTATGGTTGCAATCTCGCTTGGAGGAAGAGAAAGGCTCTCTTTGCATGTACCTTGGATATGAATGTCTTGATCAGAGGTATGGTGCTAACTTGATCATAAGAAGGATCCTTAATCAAGGATAATACTTCTTTAAGAACTTGCCATTGATCGGCATCATGAGTAAGTCGCCGTCTGAAGTCATAAGGCGGTATGCTCCGTTTGAATAAACTGTTTCTATTACAAACGGTCCTTCCCATTTAGGCTGAAACTTGCCTTTGGTCTTGTGCGTCATAATCATCGGTCGTCTGACGGCCAAAACCAAATCTCCCTTCTGGAAGATTCTCTGTTTGACCTTCTTATTGAAGGCTTTTGAGATTCGAGCTTGATACAACTCGATATGCTACTGAGATTGTAGTCGCTTCTCATCTAGGGCTTCGAGCTCTTGAAGACGCAATCGATCATTGTCTTCTAATGTGATTTTAGTCGTTAATGCAACTCGTAATGATGGCATTTGGATTTCTAACGGGATGATTGCCTCGCACCCATACACCAGAGAAAAAGGCGTATCGCCTGTCGGGGTCCGAACCGTGGTTCGGTAGGCCCAAAGACATTCACCAAGCTTTTCGTCCCAATCTCGCTTATTCGAGGAGACGAACTTCTTAAGTAATCTGATGATTGTTTTTTTGAATGCTTCTGCCAAGCCATTAGCGGCAGGATTATAGGCAGTTGAAGCCACATTCTGGATTCGGTATTTATCGCAAAACGATAGAATACTTGGCTTATGAATTGGGGACCATTATCATGGATGATCCGATTAGGGACACAAAATCGATGGATGACATGGTATTTGATGAAATTAACCACGTTAGAGGTTTTGACTTCAACCAATGGTATAGCCTCTGCCCACTTTGAAAAGTAGTCGGTTATTGCTAGGATAAACCGGTGTCCTTTTGTCAAAGAGGGGCTGATTGGCCCTATGACATCGATTCCCCATGCTTCAAATGGCCATGAAGCAACAGTTGGGTGGATCAACTCTGAGGGCTGGTGTATGAAGTCTGCATGAATCTGACACGCTTTACACCTCCGTGCATATTGGATGGCATCGGCTATCATGGTTAGCCAATAGTATCTAAGCTTATGCAATCTATCTTTAAGTTTTGGACCTGGCTGATGAGCTTCGCAAATGCCGTCGTGTGCTTCTTTAAGCACTTCCTGTGCCTCTGAGTTGGAAAGGCAATGGAGAAGGACACCGTCATATGAATGACGGTAAAGTGTCTTCAGAGTTAGATCGTAGTAGAAATGGAGAGACCTTCGTCTGATAGATGTCGCTTCTTTAGGATCGTCTGATAGCAGATCATGTAAAGCATAGTCGATGAGAGGAAATCGCCAATCTCTCGGCTCAAGATCCGTTGAGACATTATAGACTTCTCAGTTTTTAACATATGCTTAGAGCATACAAGGTGTCGAGTCGCCACTGTGAGGTGATACTCGGTGTCGACTGGCAGGGCTAGTGTTGTTGGTAATGCAGCAAGAGCGTCCGCCTTGGTATTATGAGATCGAGACACGTGCCCGATGTAGAAACCTTCAAACAGATTAGCCAATTCGATGGTTGTGTGGTAATAAGGCACCAAGTCTTCATGACTAACCTCATATTCGCCTTTAACCTGATTGATAATCAGCTTTGAATCGCCGTAAGCTTTAAGGTAGCGTACCCCCATTCCATGGGCGAGCTGAAGGCCAATAAGAAGAGCATTATATTCTGCTACATTGTTGGAGCATGATTCTATCAGAGAAAATGCTCTAGGAAGGACATGATTCTGTGGAGAGATAAACACAACCCCCACGCCGGCGAAGATCCTAACTTTAGGACCTATTCGTGATGCTCCATCGAAGAACATCTGCCACACTTCATCCTCTGAAGTTATATTAGACTCGAAGACTTCATCTGGAATATCTTCGTGAAGTTTTGAGTTTTCTGGGACTGGATGAGCAGCCAAGAACTCTGCAAGGGTCTGGCCTTTAATTGCCTTTTGAGGGATAAAGATCATGTCATATTGAGACAAAAGAAGTGCCCATTTAGTTAATCTTGAATTCAATGATCCTTGCTTTGTCATGAGAAGACGCAAAGGATTCACTCTGGAGATGACATGTATGGTTTGGCCGACCAAATAATGTCGTGTCTTCTGAACAGCGAAGACAAGATTTAAACACTCTTTCTCGATAGGATTGTAGCGAGATTCTGCTCCTATGAAAGTCCTGCTCAGATAATAAATGGCATGCTCATGACCATTGTCGTCCTTTTGAGCAAGGAGGGCACCAAGAGAATGGTCCATAGCTTTTACATAAAGCAAGAATGGTTTCCCTTATGTGGGGGCCACTAAGACTTGAGGCTTCGTGAGGTATCTCTTGATGTCTTCATAAGCTTCCTGACAAGCTTGATCCCATATGAAGGAGCACCCTTTTTCATGAGTCGGGTGAACGGTTGACAGCGGCCTGAGAGATTTGCGATGAATCTTCTGATATAAGCCAGTCTACCTTGCAAGCCTCTAAGCTCTTTGAGATTCCTCGGTGGGTGCATGCTCTGAATGGCTTTGACTTTACCTGCGTCAAGATGAATCCCTTTGATGTAACAATAAACCCAAGGAACTTGCCACTTGACACTCCCAAGAAGGATTTTATCGGGTTCATTTTCAGTTGATGAGCCCACATTATGTCAAACATTGTTCTCAGGTCACGAAGATGGTCATCCTTGTTGTGGCTTTTGACAGCAATGTCGTCAACATAGCATTCTACCGTTTTTCGGAGATGATCGCGGAAGATTGTACTCATTGCCCGCTGATAGGTTGCTCCGGCATTCTTCAGTCCGAAGGGCATTACGGTGTAGCAGTATACCCCCAAGGGTGTTCGGAATGAAGTATGCTTCTCATCTTCGGGGTACATTTTAATCTAATTGTACCCTGAAAGTCGTCCATGAAAGACATTCTTTCGAATCCACATGTGTTGTCAATCATGACATCGATGATGGGCGGTGGGAATTCGTCCTTAGGACAAGCTGTATTGAGATCACGGTAGTCGATGCAGATCCGTATCTTCCCGTTCTTCTTGAGGACGGGAACGATATTAGCAACCCAATCTTGATGTTGTTCCTCCCGAATGAAGCCACATGCAATGAGCTTATGGACTTCGGCCTCAATAGCTTGCATAATGTTTGGGCGAAACCGACGTTGTTGCTGCTTGACTGGCTTGGCGTCGGGCTTGATGTTCAGACGGTGCATGGCGACTTGTGGATCGAGTCCAGGCATGTCTTCGTAGCTCCATGCGAAGACGTCTATATACTCCTTTACGAGTATTATCAATTCTTTCTTTTCTATAAGTGATAAGCTTTCACTTATAAAGATGGGCTTAGGGTGGTCATGACTACCTAAGTTGACCTGCATCACCTTGTCTTCAGTAGGTGGTTCGCGCAGTTCGAATCTTTTTTCCCATTGGAGGTCTAATTGCTAGGCCCATGGTTCCTCATCAGTAGCTTCTGCAGGCTCCAATTGACTGCTTGAAGTCATATTAACGGTGAGGTTTTCGAACATCATTCCCACACTAACATCTGAGTCCCACTCGGAGGATGAGGCTGAATGTGATGGAATTGGTTCATCGTCTGTGAATTGAACCGTTGCTGACGATGTGGGTGTAACGTATCCCAACCCTCTGCGTGTACTATCATAGTAATTTGCAGGCTTCCCTTTTGGCACAAAGTTACGCAGCAAGCTACCCCTTCCTTTTCCAAAATTCAGGCCTTCTCCATGCTTTAGGTCGTATCCCATTTTCTTCATAATATGGAGCGCTGGCCGCGCGTAATGAAAGAATTGTGGAGTGTCTGAGTCTGAACTTGAATCTGCGGTTATGGGTCCCCGTGGTTGGGTTCTACCGAAAATTATCGGTAACTGACCTTCTTTGGACGGAGGGATCACTAGCGTGGCCCCTTCTATAGCTTCCATGGGTGTACTGGACGCACTTGATTTATGCAAAGGCATGTGTAGAGAGCTATAAGTAATGGATTCAAGCAGCCCAACACTCGCAGGATAATCGAAAGAAATTTTATCATTAATTACCCATTCACCCTCATCTTCGGAAGGAGTGTTACATTGGGGATTATTAAGACATGCTATAATTGGTTCACCAATAAAAATATCTGGCATGTCTGCTTCAGACTCTGAATCCGCCTCATTGACACTATCATCATCGTCCGGTAATGCTTCTTTGGATGCTTCACCGGTCTCTTGATACAGGAGAGCGTCAGTGAAGTAATTTTTCACCCCTTTGAAGGGTTGCTTTTCAGCAAAGACAGTTCGTACTGTCGCGTTGTCTTCAACATATTTGAAGCATTGGTGCAAAGTGGAGGGAACGATCCAGTTGGCGTGGATCCATGGTCGTCCTAGCAGCAGGTTATATGATGTGTCAGCGTCAATGACATAGCATGTCACTTCTGACTTCAGGCTCTTGATTTGGCAACGGAGTCGAATCTTTTCAAGTGGATGACTACTTCCGGCATTGAAACCATATATTGTAGTGGTGGTTGCGGATAACTTATACAGCGGTATACCGAGGAAGTAGAGAAGCCTTTTGGGGATGATGCTGAGTGCTTCAATGCATGTTGAACCGATGTATCCGGTGTAGTACAAAGGTCGATCATGCTTGTTGTCTTTGAGAAGCATATCTTCCGCTGTGAAGGTAATAGCCGGTACCTTTGATTGCACATGATGGCATTCAGGGCATGGAGATTGAGCGTCATCTTTAGGGATCTCTGGCATATATGTCAGGAATGATTCTGAGTTAGCCAGCGCATCCCTGAGTGCTTCTCTTGTCTCTTTTGAGAGACGAAGGAGTTCGTGTATTATAATACGAGCTAGGATATTAGCCAATTGGGCCAATATGTCAAAACGAAAGGGCGTGTCAAGCCCTGGGGCTGAAGGCTTCTTTAAGACATGGTCTAATCGGACTTCCTTAGGCTTCTCCTTTCCCTTGGTCAGAACCGAAGCGGATGCTGGTACTTGTACTGACGTCGTTTACTATTGTGTTTCGTTAGTAGCTTTCTCATACTGTTTTAAGTATGATTTCCTGGATCGAGTACCTGTCGATTGAGGTACATTGGCCTGCGTTGCGCAAGCGTGCTTTTCTCTTTCAGAATCGCTGAGAGAAGCTGTCGTGAAATTGTCGTCGTTCGGCAGGAGGGAGATGATATTGCAAGATTTGCCCTTTGACTTGAACTTCTTTGAATCCCACTGCACGTCTTGGACAAGGTCTGGGTGTATCCACATAACTTCTCCTGTCTCCAATGTCAAGGGAACAAGACCTTTATTATCTTAAGCTTTAGCCGCAGATGCTTGACTTCCAGTCGTGGCGCAGGGACTAGATAAGTCCCGTCAGGAACTGTGACCTTTGGGGTTTTGCCGAACTCCATATTGGCAGTGACTTTCTTCTGCTCTTACTTCAGTGTCAGGACCCCTGCGTCAATCAAGGCTTGAATTCTGTCCTTGAGGACATAGCACTTGTCGGTAGGATGGTGAATCATCCTGTGGTAGAGACAGTATTTGGGGTCATTTGTGCGTCCTATTTCATTGGGACGCCGAGCCTCTGGCAGCTTCAGTTTATTCCCTTTGTGGAGTAAATGAATATTGTGACCACCTGATCGTCTCTGAAGGAATACTGTTTTGGAGGGAACTTAGACTCTTGATTATTGGAGCCGCTCTTCTTGGCTTTCGACTACACGTCCCCGGACAATTCTACTGACATAGTCTCTTTCCCTTTGGCTTGAGAAGACTACGGTACGTCGCTACGTCCTTTATTACTCATACCCCATTTGCCTTTAAGGGTAGATGGTTCGCACTTTTAGCCGACTTTTCGGCTATCTCAGCTTGTTCGACCAATTCTTTCCAGGTGTGGGCTTTGACAGCCTCCATGTGAACTTCTACCTGGTCCAAGAAGTTGTGCCTACACGTCTGTAAGAGCATGGGTAATGGCATCCCTGCTGGGCACATCAAAGACAAGTTTCTGAACCGTTCAATGTAGTCACGGACAGATTCGCCCTTCTTCTGCACGGTGGAGAGGAGCTTGTCCATGGTTACCTCTGTATCGTCCTCATAGAAATGAGAGAGGAATCGGGTTTCCAGGTCGATCCAAGAATTGACAGAGCCCGGAGGAAGACTTCGGAACCAGTCAAATACCACCCCCTTTAAGGTGCCAATGAACAGTCTATCCATGATGGCGTCATTGCCTATAACATTACCGATCTGAGATCGGAAATAGTAGATGTGCTGATTTGGTGAGCTCTTTCCATCATAGGTATGCAATGTTGGTGGTTTGAACTTCGGTGGGTATGGTACTGAATCCCACTCTAGCGGGTAAGGATGGACTGTCCCCACTTTCTTTAATTCATCCCTCTGAGTTAGGGATGCGATTTGAGCTTGAAGGCCCTTAAGGACTTCAGCGTCTAAGGAAGACTCCTCCTTGGACTTCTCTGTCTTCGGTTGGTCATTGCTAAGATGTTCTTCCTCGTCATGGCTACTCCCGGTATCATTGTTATTCCAGTTATTGTGGAGTTGAGCGAGCATCTGTTGAATGTTGTCCAGAGTTTCTTGCTGAGTTTTGAAAGTTTGCTCCTGAGCTTTCAAACGTTGACGAAGGTCGTCATTACAATTATCAGCCATGTTTACTGATGCTCTGTCTGTTCGCACCGAGCTGACTGTTGCCGAAGAAGCATACCCGCTGTCTTCATCTTCTTCTTGGTTCTGGCGAGGCTACTGCCGTTGAGGAAGAAGGCTGTTCATATCTGTAGGGTATCGCCACCCTAGATCTGGTGTTTTGGAAAACACCCTCTTCATGCACGAAGACTTCGCCTAAGCCTGAGCTGTAATCTGGATCTGGGGAGCTGTAGAGAGTGTCGTCAGACGCTTGTCTGTCCCTGCGCAGCTCTCGTCCCTTTTCGGTCATGTTGACAGATGCAGAGGGTAGATCTCGTGAGACGCTCCTTTTGTGATGCTTCATCGGAGCTTACGCCGTCAACCGATCGAAAACTGATTGTCGGCCTGGAGGAGTGGCGAGGATGGGTCCTAGCCGGCAATGAACTGAGTGGACTGTCACCAGCTGACATCCCACTTGTTGACAACAGGGAGTAATTCAGAAAGATTCCGCTTCCGTTTGTTTGTCAAGAATTCTCACAAGTCAGACCCAGTTGCGCCTAAACAATCCAGCGCAGAGGCTCTTTTGGATCACGCATAGGACGATGTCCTGCTCCTTTTATCCCCGCAGAAGGGATTAGCACTGAATAATGCTTCAGTTCTAGCTTCGTGGCTAAGAACCTTGGAAACGCCCTTGGGCGCTGAAGCTGCATAAGCAACGCTATTGGCACTTAGGGACAATCCCTTAGCTCCGCCACAAGGCATGGGGTTAGCGCTTGACGAACCGGAGGGCGGAGTACGCTGTGGTGTTTTGACTCGGGCTTTGTGGCTATGGACGCCGCTCGTACGCCGTGGTACAGTAGCTTCGCTCGTGAGAACGAGGCTGGCGCGAGGCGCTACTGATCTTGCATTGGACGAAGGTATTGCCGCCCTTGTATCTTCGCGGCTAGCAGCATTGTTGGAGCAGGCAGGCATCTTGCCTTTTTCTTCGCGAGAGAGACACGGTTCAGGCATAGCTACGCCTGAGGCTTTGCCCAGAGCCTTCTGTTTTGGCCTTCACATCTGCTTTGGCAGAGGAGACTTAGGTTCGTAAGGAACCTGACTTGCCACACACGAGGCTGAGGGGTGTTGGCAGAATTCTGCTTCTGGTTTCTGTTCTTAAAGCTTAACCGTGGAGACCTTCCTATGCTTCCGTGCATGAAGCATTAGACCACCCCCAGAGAGGACTTCTTCAAATTTTTCCTGGTCGAAGTGAACAACAAGGTTCTCGAAAGTGAAGGACTTGGACTGCGGGCGTGCTTCCTTGTTGCGCCAGAGAACCGCAGTAGGCTCGCAGATAGTCTTATCCGTCTCCACAGAGACTTTCCTTGAAGATTTAGCAAGAGAGGCTCTGGCTGCACCGGCTTTCCCGAATTCAGAGTTAGACCCGCAGGTCTGTTCGTCACATTGTGACACTTGATTCTCGGCAGTGGAGAATTTAATCCCCAGCGGAGTCGCCACCTTTCCATTGATTTTGCAAAGGGGAAAACTTTATAATAAAAAGTTGAGGAGCTAAATTACAAGTATTCTAAAAGATTACAAGTAGATCTCCTCAGAGATTCTGGAGAAGTGTGCCGATAGGAGTCTGGTCAGCGCGCGACCACTTTGTCCCTTTGACGATGCGAGCGATGAGATTCCCTTCTCGCCTGGTTCGGGGAATCAGATAACAGAAGGTTAGTAGAACCCTCTTGTTACTTCTCAAAACCACCTTCACTTAGGAATTCCTTCTCGCCTGGTTCTGGAGATTCCTTGAGAAGAAAGTATTAGGGTATCAGCACCCTGAATAGAGAAGCAATTCTCTAAAAGTCTCTGAATTCTTGTGCGCGCGGTGCGTCGTGAAGAAGTCTCTGCTTGTGGAGTCCTCTCTCTCTTTGTCGGGGGTCTCTTGCGCATGTCCCTTCGTCTCCCCTCCTTGTGCCCCTGGTGGGCTATTTATAAGGAGAGCAAGGGTATAATTGTCCCTTGAAAGTATAGAAACAGATTGAATCAAATTTATTTAAATCTGGAAAGTAGCCTTACTGCGAGGCTAGGATCAGCTTCTGCGAAGCTAGAAATGGCAGGTCGGTTGATCCTCCTGATCTGTTTTAAATCTTTCCATATAATTAGAAGATCTCCCCTGATCCTCTTACTCGTTTTAGAAGAATCAAGAGATTATGGCAATCAACTACCAAATTTGATCTCAGATTTGATCTTGATTGGATTTGATCTTGATCCCGAATAGATTTGATCTCATTTGGAGACTTGATTAGTCAAAGGTTGACCATAGCAGACCAGCAGCGGCGCTGCCCGCATCAAACTCACAGCGGAGCTGGAGGCAGTATCTGGCGAAGTCAAAAGAAAGCTCTTCAGCAGAGCTAGATGTCGTCTGTGGCGAAGCTACCACATACCCTTTCTACGCAGTTGCGTGTGCCTTCAGGCGGCGTTGCACTTCAACAGTTCAGGTGAAGCTATAAGTTAGCTTCCTGGCGGAGCTTTGAATGGCTTCAAGGCGAAGTTGGATGATCTTAGCCTCTCAGGCGAGGGTATCCCTTCGGGCTCATGTGATGCTAAGTGCTAGCATCTTAGACCTGCTGAGGTCTGTTTAGAGACAATCCGGGCTCACTGTCTGCTTGCTGGATCAGTGGAGTCCAAGTTGCTTCCTTGTCCCTCGGAGATGGGTGAAAACTGGTTGCCAGCTTGTTTGTCACTTGTCTTTTGTAAATGTCAACAAGTTTAGACATTGTTCGGGCCAGTAAGAATCTTGTCTTTTTTAAGTGTCAACAACCTGCACACCAAAATAGAGAAGAAAATGTTAACAAAAATATCAGTTTAAACCATTCCCGTCCACGAGAATGGCGCCAAAATTTTGATCGGGTGGAAAACCTGTTGGCCCAGAGGCCCATCACTCTAGTTTTGATGATGATTAACTCATGTAGTTGTATTTTACTAATAATCTTGTGCTTAGTTAGTTTCAAATATTTGATCAAGATCTTAGTAGGTGTTTAGCTTCAACAAAGAAATTTTAGAGCTAACACATGTTGATTCAAGAGCTCGCGTGTCAAGATCGCATCTAGCACTCGGTTGGAGTTAAGCTCGTTGGATCGCGTTTGGATCGAGTCGTCTTGGAGATAAGAAGACCTCGGCTTGTGTTCAGTTTAAAATGTTTAGATCTTGTGTAAAGGTAGATAGTGTTGATATGCTCAAGTTCACACACACAAAAGTTTAAAGTTTGGTTTCAGTTTAACCAGTTTTGGATTTCACGTCAAAAACATAAATATATATCTTATATGTATATTGGATTATATCCATATACAATATGCTTTAAAGTTGTTTAAATATCTTATTTTTGTATTCATATGAGTTTTGGAGAAAACGGTTTTCCATTTAAAAAATCA
The DNA here is from genome assembly GCA_038442645.1 of Agave tequilana. Taxonomy (NCBI): domain Eukaryota; kingdom Viridiplantae; phylum Streptophyta; class Magnoliopsida; order Asparagales; family Asparagaceae; genus Agave; species Agave tequilana. The sequence goes on from JAVJIF010017593.1 coordinate 48,692, forward strand.
AAGTTTTGGAAAATACAGATTTTGTGTTTAAGCCAAATTTCAATATCACAAAAATGGTTCAAATTGTATATAATATGTGTTGATTTTTAGTCACACATACTTGTACTTTAAAGATCTTAAAAGAACTTATTTTTGTGGAATTAATGTGATTTTATAGGATTTTATTGAAATTAAAAAGACAAGTTTTCAATACCCAAAATCCCTGCAAACTGCTGGCGATCGACCGAGCCGATCGACAGGACTAGCGGTCGATCGACTGGAATGATCGACCGATGTGCACAAGCGTGCATGGCTGTATTGGCTTGAGGGCCGGTCGACCGCCCTGGTCGACGTCCAGAGAGCTTTGTTCTCTGGACCTGGCCCCAGTCGACCGGGCGGTCGACCGGCCAGAGAGCGCTGCTCTCTGGATCCAGTCTCGGTCGATCGGGAGATCGACCGATGGCACAACGGTCAAAAATCTGACCTCTGGTCGGTGACCAGGCGGTCGACCGACAGGAGCATCAGCTGTTGATTAGGCTCAACGGCTAATTTTTAGAATGGGTTATAAATACCCATCCTTTTGGGCTGTTTTGATTAAGTTTTTAGAGAGCAATTTTTTCCATCTTTACAAGTGTTTAACATCAAGTTTTTAAAAGAGTTTTTGTGTCAAAAAGATTTATCTTTATTTATTTTCAAGGGTTGGAAAATCAAAGAAAAATATAATATTTGGGATTTTGGTTTTGATCTTCATTTCTATCTTTATCTAGCATTTTTTCAAGTATTTTTATTTGTGTTTGATTTTCAAACACCTTGATTTCTCACACTTGAGCTATCATATCTATCCTATCTATAGGATCTTATTTTTGGTGAGAAAATTGATTTGTGGTTTGTTGAAACCACCAAATGTTGTAATCCTCTTTACTTTGTGTTATCCCTCTTGTGTAGAGGTGATTGTGGAGGAGTTTAAGTTTGTTGGTATCCCTCTAAGTTTAAAGGTGATTGTGGTTGGTTTGGCTTTATGCCATGTCCCTCTTAGTGAAGAGGTGATTATTGCCTTTGGCTTTGTGCCTATTCCTCTAGTGAGAGGTGATTGTGTTGGCTTTGTGCCTATCCCTCTATTGAAAGCTTGATCTTATGTGACTAAGTGTTTTGCCTTTTGTGTGGATATTATTGTTGTTTGAGAGAGAAGCTGTGTACTCCAAGTTTGTATTACCCAAATCCTCAGTGGAGGTTCCCTATGTGGGAAGTCCTGTGTGGACACATTAATGAAAATCTTTCTGTGTGAAGGCGGGGACGTAGAGTAGGAGCTCGAACCTCGAAACATATCTTAGTGTTTGTGATTGATCCACTATCTCTTAACTCTCTCTCTCTCTTATACCTTGCATTATTTCATATTGTTCATATCATACATATATGCTTGGTATTGTTTGTCTGTGCCCATACTAGTATTGAACCAAGAGAGCTTTACATAGTATCTCAACTCTTATTTAGAGGAATTTAGAGGAGATAGTCCAGAGCCCGTCACTGGGAATTCGGCTACACTCTTTGGTTACACTTAGTGTGTTGCAATTAGTTTTTAATTCTACATCATTTTTCATTAGATTAGCCATACACCTATTCACCCCCCTCTAGGTGTATTTTCAATTGGTATCAGAGCCTACACTCTGATATTAGGTTTAACCACCTAGGAGTGAGATCTTGGTTAGCTAATCTAATATTGTATTTTCACACATCTAGTTTACACTCATGGATTACCTCGCCCCTCCTATGTTTGATGTTTCTAACATCGATGTATGAAAGATTAGGATGAGTGCTTATTTAAAAGCCCTAGGTTTGCATGTTTACCTTGCTACTACCAAGAAATCCTATCTTGGTAATAACACGCATATAGAAGCCAATGCACAAGCCTTAGAGGCACTTAGGCAAACATTAAGCAAAGAACATTTATCTATTGTTTCTCATTGTGATTCCATTTTTGCAGTGTGGAACACATTGACCTCTCTCGCGCTACAAACGATGAAACATGTGGAGAAAGAATCTAGTGGAGATGAGACCGAACAAACTTGCTACATGGTCCAAGGGAATGACTCCCTTGAGGTAAATTCAGAAACTCAGTTACATGATTGTGCTAGTTCTTCTGGAGATGATTATATTGATGCTGATTCATTAAATGAAGAACTATCTTTTGTGTGTAAAAACTTGCTTGAGAAATACCAAGTTTTGAAAAAGAAAAGTATTAAATTAAATAAAGAAAATAAGGATTTGTGTTCAAAACTTGACTTAGTTTTGTAAGAGAGGGATGAGATTTCAAATTAAAGGAACTCATTAAAATCCCAACTTAACATTGCCTTAAATGAAAATAAAATTTTGAAAAGTAAAAATGATTGTGATGATGTTGTGAAGAATGATGATGTTATGAAGAAAATAAAGGCTTGTCTTCAAAACTTGATTTTGTTATAAAAGAGAATGAACTTTGAAAAATAAAATTTCTTTAATTTCAAAGAATTTGGATTTAGCTTCAAATGAAAATAAATTTTTAAAAAATGACTTGTCTTCTCATGTTTGTCATATTTCTAATGCTCCATCTACTAGTGATAATATATTACATGTTCTACTTCTTCTTCAATCATTAAAAAAGATATTTGTGCTTTGAAGAAAAGTGTTAATTGTTTGGGCTCCACTTTGAGCCAATGTACTATGAACCACACACGGTTGGAATCCATGTTTCACAAGAAACATGCTCCTCTTATGCATGCACACAAACCATGGCATACACATGCCTCTCACATTCATACACATAACATCATGTATGGTCATGTGTACACATCTACACATTGTGGATGTAAGGGTCACCTAGCAAAATTTGTTATGATAGGATACATAACTCAAATTTTGCAAATAAATTTATTTAGGTTAGGAAAGTTGCTATCTCCCATGGACCCAATAAGGTATGGGTACCAAAATCCACTCCTATTTTATTTGATGTAGGTGTGGACTTTCGCTTGACGTCAGAGTGTTGGTGCCCTGATGGTGGATGCGTTCCGAGCTAAATGGTGACACTTTTGGATGCATCACTTTCAAAGAAGTTTGGTGGGAGGACCACCATGGTTTGTACATCTAGAGATTAGCCCTAATGGTTTTAGTAACTATCTCTAACTCCCATTTAATTTACATGCTTTCATTGATTGATTTTTAGCATGTTTTAATTTTTTTCATGATTATTATTTTAAATGCCATGTTAATTAGAATAATGACATGCATATGTAGTCCTTGAGATACACCCTTGTTTATATGAACTTATATTTTTGTGTTTTCACTTTAGTTTAACTATTGTGTATATTCTAATTCTAAATTATGTGCATTAAATCTAATGATCATGTTGTTTATGGTTTTACACTTCATGTTTTAATTACTTATTTAAATGTAGTTTTTATTAAAACTTGTATTTATACTTGTACAACTAATGAGCTACAGTTGATTATTGTATGTTTGCGCTTAATTGCTCATTTGTACCTATTAGATGTACTTGTATAGCCTAGTTTTGATGATTCTTGTATTTTAACAAGTATTCCCTATTTCTGTACATGTTTTCATAAATATGTGTTTAGCTTCAAGTGTATGTCAATTTTGCCAAAATTTTAGATATACATGTCTATCCTAGAGTCAATTGCTTTTCATGCAATTTTTTATGGACTCATTTGTGTTTGGGATATATATATATACTTCTAGTTTAGAAAAAACATACATATACCTCGAAGCCTATTTAGTTTTGATGATTTCTTATTTTTGATAAAAGGAATTTCACTTGAGTTTCGTTGCCAAATTCTATGATTATACTTTTCACATGATTCTTGTACACTTACATTTTTCGTTGTTACTTATTACTTTATTTTATGAGTACATTGTTGACTCTATATCTTGAGTGTCAATCTTGTATAAAATGTATACTTCATAAAATATATGATTTGATTTCATATTTTGAAGAATTTATAACTAGTTATTTCAAATCATCTTAAACTAGTTCATATTCTTACTTGGTAGAGTTTTTCAAACATGTTAAAATATTTTTAAATCCTATTTTTGAAAACTCCTACCTTTCAAAGGGCGGATGGACGGGCAACCGTGCCTTGTATGCCTAATTGAATATCCTTTTAACATGTGCATGAATAGGGTGGTAGGTATGAGTTATACACTTGATCCTCATTAGATTTTCAATTGGTATCACAATTGATATTTTTATGTTTGTATACTCATATTCGTATTTTCTATATATGTATGCTTCAAACTTCAAATAGTATTAATTTTGATTGGTATTTACATTTTCATACATATATATATGATTTGATTGTGCTTACAATAACTTTACATCTTAAAGCATAAATTATGTTTATTCTAAGCTTGATTTAGTCCTTAATGTCAATTATTTTTCATTTGGTACCACATACAGGCTTATGCATTATTTTTATTAGTATTTAATAAAGGGGGAGAAATATTCGTGTTTTATCTTTCGATCATTTTACTTTCAAATGGTATCTTACTCCCACTCTTTATGGTGAAAAATACTTTATTTTGGTATATGCTAACATTTTCAATATTGGTATTAATAATCTTAAATTAGTATTATTCTAATTTTGGTATCCTTATTGCAAAATTAGTTGTGTTTATCCAAAAATTTAGTTTGTATTTTCAATTAGTTTTTACTTCCAATTGGTATCAAAATTTACAATATATATATATTATATATATATATATATATATATATATATTATATATATATATATATATATATATATATATATATATATTCAATTGATATCAAAAACGTACAACGTTTCATTTTCTATTTGTATCAAAAATTTACAAGATATTTTCAATTGGTATCTTTTGGTATCTTAAAAATTTTGTTTATTTTCAATTGGTATCATAAATTGGTATCATAATGTTTCAATATATAACTTTATCATAAATTGGTATATTTTCAATTGATATCTTAAATATTGTTTGATTTGTTTTCGCCCCTTTGTTAATGAATTGACAAAAAGGGGGAGAAGTATTTGAGAGTTTATATATGCATGTTTATTTTCTTGTTTATGCATATATGTTTTGTTTATGCAAAAAGGGGAGAAGTATTTGAGAGTTTATATATGCATGTTTATTTTCTTGTTTATGCATATATGTTTTGTTTATACAAAAAGGGGAGAAGAATTTGGTGAGTTTATGCATGTTTATCTCCTTATTTATGCATATATATTTGTTTAGTTTTATGCATTTCATTGAATATTTTATGTTCATAGTTATACATGAGTTAAGGGGGATCTCCTATGAAGCTTAAATTTAATCCATGCATATATAACTCCATGAGTTTTGTCATCATCAAAAAGAAAGAGATTGTTAGCCCAAAGGCCCATCACTCCAGTTTTTATGATGATTAACTTATATAGTTATAGTTTACTAATGATCTTGTACTTAATTAGTTTCAGATATTTGATCAAGATCTCAGTAGGTGTTTAGCTTCAACAAAGGAGTTTTGGAGCTAACACATGTAGATTCAAGAGCTCGCTTGTCAAGATCGCATCTAGCACTCGGTTGGAGTCAAGCTCGTTGGATCGCGGTTGGATCAAGTCGGCTTGGAGACAAGAAGACCTCAGTTTGTGTTCAGTTTAAAATGTTTAGATCTTGTGTAAAGGTAGATAGTGTTCATATGCTCAAGTTCGCACACACACAAAAGTTTAAAGTTTGGTTTCAGTTTAACCGGTTTTGGATCTTATATATATATTGGATTCTATCCATATACAATATGCTTCAAAGTTGTTTAAATATCTTATTTTTGTATCCATATGAGTTTTGGAGAAAACAGTTTTCTATTTCAAAAATTAAAGTTTGGAAAATATAGATTTTGTGTTTAAGCCAAATTTCAATATCACAAAAATGTTTCAAATTATTTATAATATATGTTGATTTTTACTCACACATACTTGTACTTCAAAGATATTAAAAGAACTTATTTTTTTGAAATTTATGTGATTTTATGGGATTTTATTGAAGTTAAAAGGACAAGTTTTCAATACACAAAAATCTCTGCCAGACTGACTGGCGGTCGACCGTCCCGGTCGACCGTCGCATGATTGTAGTATAGTGGTGAGTATTCCCGCCTGTCACGCGGGTGACCCAGGTTCGATCCCCGGCAACGGCGCCAAAATTTTGATTGAGATTTTACCTGCACACAAAATAAATAAATTAGATTTAGAACAAGTTGTGCAAGGTTCTCAATTCGAATAGACGGTAGCAGTGGCTATGCGGGTCGTGATCCTCAGGGAGGGACTAGCGATAGAAGTGTTTAAGTAAGATTCTCTAAAAAATTTTATTATTTTAATATTAAGTTAGGAGAAAAAGAAGATAGAGAAGAAGAAATCATATTTACAATGGAAGAAAAGAAATTGAGAATGTGGTAGTGTGAGATCTAAACTAAAGAAATAAAAGAAAGCAAACTACACATACATACCTCTTCAGTCTGCTTACCTTGAACCGTTGCGACGATTTACCTTTTCTTGGAAGGCGTACAAGTACGGCGTATAGGATCGTCCTCCTTCTTGATCTACACTATGAAAATAAAAGACAAACTATGAGACTTGTTCATCGCCATAGGCCATCAAGGGCTCTTCTTCGGCTAGGCAGTCTCGAAGCAATTGGTTCTCATGGTGAGCAAGACATTAGAGAAACAACAATAGAAGAAAACAAAAACTGAGATACACAAGAATCAACAAGAATAAAAGAACATAACATAATAAAAAAGAACGAACCTCGATTCGATTTATTTAACAATGGCGGAAAAGCAAAACTTACACCGATTGTCACCCTCAGTACAAGTAGATCTCCTTCCTCCATGAGAACATCATCTCCTCTCAGTTTACAAAAAGGAAAAAATAGAAATTACAAAAGAGAAAAGAAAATCTAAACTAGAAGAAGAAGAAAGCCTAAAACCCTAGATTTGGCCCTTTGGCTCTGGACGCCCTTTACGGTTGCTCTGCAGGGGTATTTATAGGTGTAGAAGGTAGTAGAGTCTCAGAACAACTCCTCAACGAAAACACGTATCCTGGCTTATCCATACTGCCACGGAAACGCGGCTTGGGTCGCGTTTCCGCGGCCATGCAGTGTCGGTTGGCCGCGCGCTTTGGCGCGTGGCCTCTCCTGGTCCGTCCATCTGGGCGTTTCCTTCTGGAAGTTTGATCCTGGCTCTTTATCTTTGGATTTGGATATAACTTGGGAAGCAAGTTACTAGATCCCAAATCTTTTATCCACGAATTTGTGATCTTAAATTCTCCTTCTTTGGCTTTTATCCTCATCTGCAAGTTTTTAGGGTTGAATAACAGTCTATCCTTCCCTCTTCTTTGTATTTGCAACTTTTGCCCTTAGTCTTTGCAATTTTGGCAATTAATATTTGCAACTTTTACATTGGACTTGAATATGGGCTTTTGGGCTTGTTTTTAAGCTTTATTTCTTTATTTTAATATTTCGAGGCCTGCACACAATAAATCATAAAATATTAATAAATGTGTAGAATTATAGGAAAAAATATGAAAATGTGATGGTAAATATAATGATAAATATGCACTTTTCACTACCAATCACACCCCCACACTTATCTTTTTGCTCGTCCTCGAGTAAAAATCAAAAAGAAAAGAAAAATTAATCTATCCTAACTCACTTTCGTAGGAATCACGGTTGCACTTAGCATGTGCAACAAGCCGTTAAACCCCTAGGTTACCCTAGAGGACGAGTGTTGTCTCGTGAGGGTTTTCAGCGGATTACACCCACAAAATCCATTAAAAAGGAAAATATTTGAAATACTTTTGCAAAGACTAAGTAATCTATAAGATTTTAGGATTATCATTTTTATTCATTCTTAGACTTAGTCTTTATAAAGTAAATTATTTTCATTTTTAAGTAAGGATCAAAATTGAATTTTGTGTATAGTCTTTTTCTTTACCAAAAATCATATGCATCCTTATGAATTTTTACTAGGAATTCCTTGACTTGGACTCTCATGCCTCTTTTTTTTTTTTTATGTATAACTCATCTAATTTTCTTTCGTGTAAGCATCAAGGCTTCTTGAGGCCCTCATACCTAACTAATTGACTATTAGATGTGTTAATACATATATATTATTTCTCAGTTTTCTTTGGCTTTCTAATCCACCCATGTAGCGAACTTAAAGTCGGTGGCTCCCAAACCGGTCGGCTTTAGGGCACCAGGTGAGAAAACACCCGCGGACTCAAATTCGAGTGAACTAGGCCACAAAACTAAGGGCTTTATTTTATTTGTTACTCACCTTTAGGCGTGAATAATTATGCTTCTTGAGGCACATGAATCCAACTTAATTGGTGAAATTTTTTTTTAGACATTTTTTTTTATGAGGCATAAGGGTCTTTGTCTTAGAATCCTAGATATGCATTAGGTATGCACATTTCATTAAGGTAAAAATTAAGACTAACTACTTATTCAATTTCTCCTCCTATACCTAAAAATTCAACAATTTATTTATTTTGATCAAGTTTTTAGAAATCCTAATCATGATTTTCCTAATTCTTAAGACTAACTTAGATTTTTTCAAAAGATTAGTCAAAATATGTCCTTTTTATAAGTTTTTTTTTTAGATTTTTTTTTTTTAGCAAATTTTTGTTAGTTTCTAACTATGTTAGTATGTTAGTAAAGCCCACCCCCACACTTATCTCATGCATTGTCCTCAATGTATGAATGACTGCATATATGCATGAAAAAGAACAAGGGAAGGCAGAAGTTACCTTAAGGTGGTGGTTCCGGTGGTGGTCTAATTGGTCCACGAAATGCGGCCCAATCTACTTTTTGTGTAATTCGGGGGAACCCACCAGAAATTACTCTAATATAACCCACTAAAAAGATGTGTCCATTAAGAATTTTATTAAATATTTGACCCCATCTAATTTCCAAATTCCATAACTGATTTCGGAGTCAAATTTGTCAACCGTCTTGTCCCAGAATGGAGTGTGAAAAGATGGAATAATTGGCTTGGACGTCATAGGTACAGGAACGAATACCGACTCAGGAAAGAAACTTAAATCAAGTAAGGGTTCAGGAGTCGGGCTAAGTTCAGGAAGTGGGTCCAAATCAATAATTTGAAGCTCAAGTCCACAATAATCTTCCCACAATGGAATGTGACTCAATATTGGTGATTCAAGTTCAGGAATGATAGGTGTGGGAATCAAGACTGACTCTAAAAGATTACCTAAGTCGGGTAACAAAACAGGAGTCAATAATGATTCGGGAATTTGAACTTGATCACAGATTTGAGAATCTAGGTCACATATCTCATTGGGTTCAATTCATAAAAATGAGAACTTGCCAATTTATCCATGGGACTTTCAAAATTGCAAATTGGTCAAGTTCAATATGATCATCAAAAATGGGTGATTCAATTTCATGATGAATTGGAACAGGATCCAATGTTGACTCGGGAAAAGCAAAATCAGGTGGAGACACCGGAGTTATTATTGAATCAAGAAGCAAAATTGAATCATCAAGTGGAAGATCATGATCATATTCATGCTCAAGTTCTATTTCAGGTAAGGAAAAACTTGCCAAGTTATCAAAATTTGAAGTTTCTGCAAGTTCACATGATGGCACTGAATTAGAATCTTGTTGTCCAAAGCAACTTGGTTCGTCGGCTCTAAGAGAGTGGTCAGTGATATCAGAAATGGCCGAACGGTGAGAACGTAAAGATTGAACCATCAGATCTATATCATGATCACAGGCTAATCTAGCCTGAGTCATGGCTGCAAGCATCCTTTCATAGTTGATAGGTGCATCATGTTGTGATTGGACTTGAAAGGATGAAGTGTAATCGTGATGAAGTTTTGAGTCGGTGGACTCACGCATAATCATGTCTGCGATTGATGGTAATTTTTGCTTGGACTCATGCATACTCATCATTTCCTGGATAGATGGTAGTCTATTCTGACTGGTGGATCTGAGTATGAATCTTGGGAATATTGTGGACAAGGTGGAGACGGAGGACAAGTCGGTTGAAAATTAGACTCGGGGGAAACGAAACCCCATGAACTCTGTGAAGAGTTGAAAGTATGAAAATTATGGTCATAAGATGGGGGGTATGGGTTATATTCATTCGGATAAGACCATTCCGGCACACTAGGTTGGTCAAAGTTGTGATATGCCGGGTTGGTAATATCCGAAAAATAGTTAGGTGTGTAATATGGATTAAAATTGGAAAAATTATTATTATATGCCATATCACACCAACACAACAAAGAAAAAGAAAACAAACAAATAAACAAACAAAAAAAAAGAAAAAAATTCTAACCTAAGTTAGGGTAGACCTATGACCTAGACGACTCCTAACTGGTTAGACTGTCCACGGGAGGTAGGGTGCAAACTTTGACCACAAGTTAATCAGCCAGGTCAGAGCAAGAGTGGTGGGAGGTTTTCCGTCAAAGACGTTCCTTAATTAAATAACCACCAATCTTCGGGCTTTCGGCCCTCAATCCCCTTCCTAGATACTGATTTGGCAGGAGTCAATTTCCAACACTGTTCCCCCTTAGGATAATCTCCTAATTGAGTCCGAGATGTCCCTAAGGCCAACGTCTACTAATTTTAAGTTAGGCTTGGGTTAGTAGTGCTTGGGATAAGATTTTTGGGCTAAGGAAGGGTGATGAAATCCACACCTTATCTTGTTAATGGGTTATGCCCTTAAAATAAATTTGTGAAAGTGTACAAAATATGTAAATAAGATTCACTCAAAGCATCAACCAAGAGGTGAGTCCTATTCTACATGCAATGCGAACGTACCTGCTCCAGCACTCTTCAACAGTAAAAATAAAGGAATTGAAAAGACACGTACCTAATATGCAAACGTCTAATCAATTTTTTATCTTTAACAATAAGTATTTTACTGTTGATTAATTAGCAGTAAGCATGGTTATCACAGAACAAAGTTTAACAGAGCAGCAGACAGATATTACAATTTGCAGCAACCTGCAAAAAGATGGATCAGTAGGGAACTACTCAGGCCGCGGTTTCGCGGCAATTGCCGCGTTTCCGCGGCTCTGTAGTAGGCTCTTGTGCTCTGCCTTCGAGGGCAGAGGCACAGAGTTGCTATATGTCCACTTCTGCTGTCAATTTCCCTGTTCTCCAAACCTGCAAACAGAAAGAATAAAAGAATTAGTTAAAAAAAATTTTATTTTTAGAGAAAAACTTACCGTCCCTCCCCGGCAACGGCGCCAAAATTTTGATTGTAGTATAGTGGTGAGTATTCCCGCCTGTCACGCGGGTGACCCGGGTTCGATCCCCGGCAACGGCGCCAAAATTTTGATTGTAGTATAGTGGTGAGTATTCCCGCCTGTCACGCGGGTGACCCGGTTCGATCCCCGGCAACGGCGCCAAAATTTTGATTGAGATTTTACCTGCACACAAAATAAATAATATTAGATTTAGAACAAGTTATGCAAGATTCTCAATTCGAATCCGCGGTAGCAGTGGCTATGCGGGTCGTGATCCTCAGGGAAGGTCTAGCGATGGAAGCGTTTAAGTAAGATTCTCTAAAAAAAATTTATTATTTTAATGTTAAGTTAGGAAGAAAGAAGATAGAGAAGAAGAAATGATATTTACAATGGAAGAAAAGAAATTGAGAATGTGGTAGTGTGAGATCTAAACTAAAGAAATAAAAGAAAGCAAACTACACATACATACCTCTTCAGTCTGCTTACCTTTGAACCGTTGCGACGATTTACCTTTTCTTGGAAGGCGTACAAGTATGGCGTATAGGATCGTCCGCCTTCTTGATCTACACTATGAAACTAAAAGACAAACTATGAAGACTTGTTCATCGCCATAGGCCATCAAGGGCTCTTCTTCGGCTAGGCAGTCTCGAAGCAATTGGTTCTCATGGTGAGCAAGACATTAGAGAAACGACAATAGAAGAAAACAAAAACTGAGATACACAAGAATCAACAAGAATAAAAGAACATAACATAATAAAAAAGAACGAACCTCGATTCGATTTATTTAACAATGACGGAAAAGCAAAACTTACACCGATTGTCACCCTCAGTACAAGTAGATCTCCTTCCTCCATGAGAACATCATCTCCTCTCAGTTTACAAAAAGGAAAAATAGAAATTACAAAAGAGAAAAGAAAATCTAAACTAGAAGAAGAAGAAAGCCTAAAACCCTAGATTTTGCCCTCTGGCTCTGGACGCCCTTTACGGTTGCTCTACAGGGGTATTTATAGGTGCAGAAGGTAGTAGAGTCCCAGAACAACTCCTCAACGAAAACGCGTATCCTGGCTTATCCATACTGCCGCGGAAACGCGGCTTGGGCCGCGTTCCATGGCCATGCAGTGTCAGTTTGCCGCGCGCTTTGGCGCGTGGCCTCTCCTGTTCCGTCCATCTGGGCGTTTCCTTCTGGAAGTTTGATCCTAGCTCTTTATCTTTGGATTTTGATATAACTTTGGAAGCAAGTTACTAGATCCCAAATCTTTTATCCACGAATTTGTGATCTTAAATTCTCCTTCTTTAGCTTTTATCCTCATCTGCAAGTTTTTAGGGTTGAATAGAAGTCTATCCTTCCCTCTTCTTTGTATTTGCAACTTTTGCCCTTAGTCTTTGCAATTTTGGCAATTAATATTTGCAACTTTTACATTGGGCTTGAATATGGGCTTTTGGGCTTCTTTTTAAGCTTTATTTCTTATTTTAATATTTCGAGGCCTGCACACAATAAATCATAAAATATTAGTAAATGTGCAGAATATAGGAAAATATGAAAATGTGATGGTAAAATAATGATAAATATGCATTTCACTACCAATCATCGCACTCTGAATCTGGCCTCGGTTAATTAGGCAGAGAGCTCTGCTCTCTGGATCCAGCCTCGGTCGACCGGGCGGTCGACCGATGGCACAACGGTCAGAAATCTGACCGTTGGCCAGTT
>JAVJIF010017594.1:0-101645 GCA_038442645.1 Agave tequilana
AAGCAAATAAATAATGCTAGCCATACCGTAATACAAGTGGAAGAAAAAGCAGCTCGATTCTTGTATTGATGTCACTTCAATCTTCAAGTACAAGCACTCAATTCCTCTCTCTCACAAGTATTGATACTAGACTACCAATTAAAAAACAGAATACAACTTTTGTGCTAGCTAACAAGGAGCCTAATCCTTAGAAAATAAACACAAATTCTAATCCTAGTCTTCGCTCCCATTTGCTTTGCTGAAACTGGTATTTATAGGAAAAAACCAATAGGGGGGGAATCCCGGGAAGATTCGGGGAGCAACGCTCCCCAACTGACTCCACTTGGCCGCGAAAATGTGGCTAGGCCCGCGTTTCCGCGGCCCTGGTGTGGCCATGTGGCCACACCCAATTGGTGGCGAACACTGGTTGATGATTTACCCGTATCTTCTGCTGTTTTCCTTGTTTTTGCTCCAAAAGTTGACGAAATAGCCTTTGATTGTGTGGCTTCAAACCGCTTGATTCAGGGAGGATTCTTCTCAACCTCTTGATGTCCAAGATTTTGCCTGATTCCTTCATTTCGAATTTAGTCTGAACTAAATCAGACTTTGTTGGCTTTTGGGCTTGTTTCTCTTTTCTTTCTTTTAGCACTTGGGCCTACATTTAACAAAGAAAAAGAAGACTTATTAATAGGATTTATTAGCTAAAAAGTATGGTAAGGTGACAATGTAAATGCAATATATGTGACTAATCACACCCCCACACTTATCTTTTGCTCGCCCTCGAGCAAAACATCAGACTAATTCTAATCAATTATTAGAACACTTTCGCAGGTCACTCGATTGCACTGAGCAAGTGTAACAAGCCGTTAAACCTCTAGGTTCCCCCTAGAGGACGAGTTTTTGTCTCGTGAGGTTTTCAGCGGATTGCACCCAAAAATCCATAAAGAAAGAAAAAAAGTTAGTATTTTCGAAAGCGTTTTTAAAGGAGAAAATATTTGAAGTATATTTGTAAGGCTTTAAGTAATCTATAAGTTACAGGAATATCAAATTTTTCATTCCGAAACTCAGTCTTTATTCAAAAACATGCCTTCAATTAAAGTAGGAGTCAAATTATACTTCTCATCTAGTCTATTAATTTACCTGAGTCGTATGCACCATCGTGACTGTGAAGTTGACAAGGGTTCTTTAACATTAACTCCTATGCCTTATTTATTTTTAGTGAATTTATTTCTCAATTTCATTAGGCTTTCTAATCTGCCCATGTAACGAGCCTTCAGTCGTGACACCCAAACCGGACAGTTTAAGGCACCAGGTGAGGAAACCCCCCTAAGGACTTAAACACTCGAGCAGACAAGGCCACGAAACCAAGGTTTTTATTTGAAGCGTACCCCTTTTAGGGCGTGAAATACTTATGCTTCATGAGGCATAATTACCCAGCTTAATCAGAGGATTTATATACACATTTTTTTTCTTCAAACTTATCTAATTATCTTTTGCATAAATACTAGGCTTTCTTAGGCCAAAGCACCTAGCTAGTCAATAATTAGATTCGTTTATATTTTTTTCTTTTTCAATATATTTTTTTTTTATAAGGCATAAGAGTCTGTTTTTTAAACCCTAAGTGTGTAAGTGTATTTAGTAGGCATATTTCATCAAGGTAAATATCAAGACTAAATTACTTTCACAAATTTTCTTCCAAACCCTGACATCAAACAAGTTATCTGACTTTGACCAAGTATAAGAAATCCTGATTATGATTTTTCCTATTCCTTAAAATTGACTTAATTACTTACAAAAATATATCAAAATATTGTTCTAACCTTTCTAAATTTTTTTTTGTTTTGTTATATTAGTCATGTAATCCTCTCCCACACTTATCTCATGCATTGTCCCCATGTATGAAAGAAATGTATATATGCATGAAATAGAATAGAAAAGAGGAAAGTTACCGATACACTGGGTCAAAAAGACCCATAGCCTTTTCATTTACCGGCACCGATTCCAAGAAAAGTTTAAGGCGTTGACCATTTACCTTAAAGTCATTTCCATTCTAGGTGTCACTGATCTCAACTGCACCGTGTGGAAACACAGTTTTTACAACGAATGGCCCAGTCCATCTTGATTTCAATTTTTCTGGAAAAAGATGAAGCCTAGAATTATAGAGTAAGACTTTTTGTCCAGGGACAAAGTTTTTCTTATGATGTGCTTATCATGGAAAATCTGACTCTATCTTTAGTGATCCTAGCATTTTCATAGGCCTCATTTCTCAATTCCTCTAACTCGGAAATTTGTAATTTCTGAAGGTCACCGGCCATAGTCAAGTCGAAATTCAACTGTTTGATTGCCCATAAGGCTCAGTGCTCTAACTCACGGGCAAGTGACAAGGTTTGCCATAGACTAACCTATAAGGAGACATTCCTAGAATCATCTTGAAAGCGGTCCTGTAGGCCCATAGGGCATCTACAAGTTTGATGGATCAATCTTTCCCGTTTGGTTCACAGTTGTCTCCAAAATAAGCTGACTTGTCTATTGGAAACCTCAACTTGCCCACTGGTTTGAGGATGATAAGGTGTGAACAACTTGTGAGTTATGACATACTTTCGCATAAGAGCTTCAAAAAGATCTATTGCAAAAGTGAGTGCCATTATCACTGATGATAGCACGAGGGGTTCCGAAGCGTGAAAAAAATGTTCTCTTTCAAAAACTTTATGACAACTTTGTTATCATTAGTTTACAAGGAATGGCTTCTACCCACTTGGACACATAATCCACAGCAACAATATGTATTGGTTTCCAAAATGAATTAGGAAATGGACCCATAAAGTCGATGCCCCAAAACATCAAAGAGTTCTATTTCTAGAATTGGATTGAGGGGCATCATATTTCGTTTTGAAATCCTTCCTACCATTTGGCATCTAGGAACGTCTTGCAAAATTCATAAGCATCCTTGAACAAAGTGGGCTAATAAAACCGCTTTGTAGCACTTTTTCAGCAGTCTTGCGGGGACCAAAGTGTCCACCGCATGCAAGTTCGTGACAAAAAGATAGAACACTCTTAACCTCCTCATCGGGAATGCATCTCCTAATAATTGGTCAGAATAGTACTTGAAAAGATACGGTTCCTCCCAAAGAAATACCGACTTGGATAAGAACCGGTATACATCGTTTTTGGACCAATGAGACAGAGTTTGGTTTGTGACTAAGTATTCACTATAACCGCAAACCAAGGTTCCCTAGAGATAGCTAAGAGATATTCATCAAAAATCCTAATTTATGTGTAATTCGTTGCATGGAGAATTAGGGATCCGTGAGAGATGGTCAGCAACGACATTTTCTACGCCTTTCTTATCTCGATCTCAAGATCAAATTCTTGAAGAAGGAGGATCCAACGAATGAGTCGGGCCTTGGAATCCTTCTTCATCATGAGGTACCTAAGCGCAGAATGATCGGTGAAAATGGTGGTTTTGAACCCTAGTAGGTAGGGACGAAACTTCTCTAAGGAAACAGTACTGCCAAGAATTCCATCTTAGTCGTAGTGTAGTTCAATAAGCATCGTTGAGAGTCCTACTACTAGAGTAGTAAATCACATGCTGCTTGTTATCAATGCGTTATCCTAGGACAGCGCCTATGGCAAAATCTGAAGCATCGCACATGATTTCGAACAGCTTAGACCAATCCGGTGCAGATATGATTGGTGTAGAAATAAGCTCTCTCTTAAGCTTCTCCCAAGACTTTATGCATTCAGCATCGAAAGTGAAGGACACATCCTTAGCTAACAGATTAGTCAAGGCCTAGCAATTTTGCTAAAATCCTTGATAAATCTTCGGTAGAACCAGCGTGTCCTAAGAAGGATCTATTGTCCTTAACGCATTTGGGCATGGAAGCTTAGCAATAACCTCAATTTTGGCTCTATCCACTTCTATTCCTTTCTTGGAGGTTTCATGACCTAAGACAATTTCATGTTTTAGCATGAAGTGGCATTTCTCCCAGTTCAATGTCAAATTTTTCTCAGCACAACGTTGGAGGATAAGTTCTAAATGTGGAGACATTGAGTCAATGAATCTCCGTAGATGGAGAAATCATCCATAAAGATCTCTAAGAATCGTTCTACCATATCAGAGAAAAGACTCAACATGCAATGTTGAAACGTTGCTGGGGCATTGCATAAGCCGAAAGACATTCGACGATAAGCAAATGTCCCAAATGGACATGTGAATGTAGTCTTTTCTTGGTCCTCAGGAGCAATAGGGATCTGATTATACCCCGAGTACCGTCCAAGAAACAATAATACTCGTGACCCGCCAAACGTTCAAGCATTTGATCAATGAAGGGAAGTGGAAAATGGTCCTTACGAGTTGCAGCATTCAGCTTCCTATAGTCGATGCAAACTCGGATCTTCGTGAGAAGTTGAGTTTGGACCAACTCTTTATTCTCGTTTCCACTACGGTGAAACCGGATTTCTTTAGAACCGCGAGGACAGGACTGACACATTGGCTATCAGAAATGGGATAATTATCCATTGTCTAAGAGTTTTATGATTTCAGCATGAACAGCTTCTTGTATTATAGGGTTTTAACCTACGTTGCGGGTCTCTTTTAGGTGTGGCGTCTTCATTGAGATGAATGCGATGTTGAACGATGGTCGGACTTAATCCCTTTATATCGGTCATAGTCCAACCAATGGCTTCCCTATGTTTTCTTAGAATTGCTTTAAGATCTTCTTCTTTGTCGTCATTTAAATGGGAGGCAATGATGACAGGAAAGGTCTCTTGTTCGCCTAGATAGGCGTACTTAAGATGCACAGGTAGGGCTTTCAATTCTAAGGAGGAGGAAGGCTCACTGGAAGGACTAGTCAAATCTGTTGGCTCCATTATTGGTGAAATAGGGTTCGAGGCCCAATTCACAGCAGATCTACAACCTAATCCAGATTAAAGTCGTCAGACTCTAACCCGAAGTCACACTCTGTTCTAATTCCAATTCTTCCCCATGTTCACTTGTCAAGTTCTTAATTAGGTTGACTTCAAATGTTTGGTCCTCGATATCGCAGGGTTGTTTTCCTAGATTGAAGACATTGAGTTCTCTAGTCATGTCCCCAAAGGTTAACCTCATAGACCCATTCCTACAATTGATGATGGCATTAGCAGTAGAAAGGAATGGTCGCCCTAGGATAATAGGAGTTTGAGCCCTATGATTGGAGTTGGACATAGTTTGTGTCTCCAGAACTATGAAATCGACAGGGTAAATGAACTCTCCTACGCGATCAAGACATCATTAATCTCCCCTTTTGGAACTTTTACAGAACGGTCAGCCAGTTGGATGGTTACTCGAGTTGGACTAAGATCGCCC
The DNA here is from genome assembly GCA_038442645.1 of Agave tequilana. Taxonomy (NCBI): domain Eukaryota; kingdom Viridiplantae; phylum Streptophyta; class Magnoliopsida; order Asparagales; family Asparagaceae; genus Agave; species Agave tequilana. The sequence goes on from JAVJIF010017594.1 coordinate 5,324, forward strand.
AACTCGAGTTGTTGATAAACTGAGAATGGAAGCAAGTTGATATTAGTCCCCAAGTCAAGAAGTGCACGACTAGTCTCGGCTTGTCCTATTGTGCAGGCAATGGTGGGACTACCTGAATCCTTATACTTGACAGGGATCGGACCCGATAGTAGCTCACTAATGTTAGTGGCTAAGAAGACCTCTTTTGGTACATTAGTCTTTCTCTTCTTGGTGCCATGTCCTTTAGAAACTTAGCATAGGAAGGGACTTATTGGATGGCATCAAGAAGTGGCACATTTATCTTCACTTGATTAAATATCTCAATTATCTTGTCCATGTGTGGGTTTTGCTTGTTGTTTTTTAGCCTATTAGGAAATGGTACTATAGGCTGGTGCACCTGACTAGTTGACTTATCTTTTTCAGTTTCGTCAGAATTGGAAGGATTTGGATTAGATAAGATGGATGCTTGATTGTGATTGTGCTGAATGGGATGGGTTGGTGTTGACACTTGATTACCAACTCTCTTTCCTGACTCAATGTATGAACAACATTACATTGATTTAATGAATGATTCTCAGCCAAATGAGCTTGTTGAGGATTCCTAGATTGGTTATTGGCTGACTAGCAAGGTACCCTTCTGTCTCTCATTATGTGGAGTGGCTAGTTGACTCATTTGAACCTCTAACCTCTGGATAGTTTGCATGAGAGAATCTAGTTTTTCATATATCTTTCCATGTTTCTTTCAAAGTCAGTCATTCTCCTTTCTAGTTAAGGATTCTGGAAGGAGGATTGTGGAGCTTGGTTGGGAAAGTTCTGTTGATAATTTGAAAAGTTAGGTGAATGGTTGGGAGAATTATTATGGAAGTTAGAAAAGTTGGGTTGATGATGGGAAGAATTATGGCATGATGAAAGTGGCTAGTATGATGTGATCGTGAATGGTCATTGTTATTTTGGCTCATGAGAAATTAGGGTGATTTCCCCAGCCAGAATTGTACGTTGGTGCGTAAGGATTATTGTTCGGCCTTGAAAAGGCCGCATTCATCGCTCATGGTAGGGTTGCTGAGCCTGAAACACAGGTTCCTCGAACACATGATTCATGGCTTGACAGTAAGTGCAGCCCCGGGGTTGGAAATTGGTTTGGGCTTACTTGATTGACTGAACTCGATTCTTTCGTTTCTAGAGCTTCCAGTCTTCTAGCCAGGTTAGCTAACTTAGCCTCATTAGCGATGGATGATTCGATAGAATGGAGACCTCCTTTTGAAGAGATGGAGTTAGGATTCCTAGAGGTCTCACTAGTGGGTTCCCATTGGATGGTCTTCTCAGCTAGATTTTCATACAAGTCCCATCCTTCATTTTCATCCTTCTGTAATAAACTCCTTGGCACATACTTTCTAAGAGGGTTTTGGTGGAATAGTCTAAACCGTCATAAAGAATTTGGCATTATCACTATTTCTCTATTCCATGATGTAGACATTGGACAAGGAGGTCTTTAAAGCGTTCAAAGTACCTCCAGAACGGTTCACTAGGCTCTTGCTTGAATTGCATGATCGTCTTCCTAATGAGAGCGGTTTTTATGAATGAATAGAATTTCTTCAAGAAGACCTTGATGAAACCATCCCAAGATGTGATAGAACCGGCCGCTAAGCTGTAGAGCCACTTCGTTGCTAGGTCCTTAAGTGCGAAAGGATAAATCTCAACCTAATAGCATCGTCTACAAGGTGTGGGATTTTCATCATTAGACATACTTCCTCAAATTCTCTTATGAAGAAGTAGGCATCTTCAGACTCTAAGCCATGAAACTTGGAGAGTGTGTTGATGAGTTGTGGCTTGAGCTCAAAATTGTATTCACCAACCGATGGAAGTAGAATGCAAGATGGAAGTGAGGTTCTAATGGGATAAAACCTATCCTGCATTGATGTTGATTGAGCAATTACCGGATCTGGTCTTGCTTTAAACTTGGGTGGTAATGTGTTTCTAGTCAACCTAGATGAATATGGGTCTCTTGACCACACTTGCATACACAAACACAATCACAATCACAAACAAGTTTACCAACAGTCAACAAGAGTAATCAACAAGCCTAGTCTAAGGTAACCTTGACCTAGACAACTCCTAACTGGTTGATTGTCCACAGGAGCTAGAATGTAGACTTTTACCACAAGCTAATCAGCCAGGTCAGGGCAAGATTGGTGGGAGGTTATCCGTCAAAGATGTTCCTTAATTAAGTAACCACCAATCTTCGGGCTTTCGGCCCTCAATCCCCTTCCTAGACACTGATTTGACAGGAGTCAAATTCCAACACCTTCCCTCTTTAGGATAATCTCCTAGTGAGTTCGAGATGTCCCTAAGGCCAACGTCTATTAGATTTTACTTAGGCTTAGGTTGTGCGTGCTTGGAGATGGTTTGTGGGCTAAGGAAGGGTAATGACTTCCCCACCTTATCTTGAATTGGGTTTTGCCCTTAGTGTTAATTGTGCAAAGTGTGCAAGATATAGAAAAGTAACATTCAAAAGCAAATATCACCCAAGAATTCTTCCTAAACTATATGCTATGCATACGTAACTTGTCTCCAGCTCTCTTCAACAGTAATTGTAAAGTAAATGTAATTAGACAAATGCCTAGAATGCAAGTCTAAACGTTTTTTTTTTTAAGCAATTACAATCACTCAAATTACTGTTGGATTAAAACAGGGATGGTGGATAACAGAAATAGTAAAAATATAACATACAAAAACTTAAATTTTTGCGAGCAATATGTCCTACAAAAAAGAGTTTCTAGTAGTCCAATGAATTTTTTTTTCAATTTTTGTAACGCAATTTCTTGAAATTCTGTTTCCTACTTTCGAGAGCAGGGGCACAGAATTTGCAAGTCTTCTCTTGTAAAGATTGAATGCTAGATCTGAATCTTTAAGTCCCTGAAACAACACACAAAACTTGTTAGAAAACAAATACACCGTTCCCTCCCCGGCAACGGCGCCAAAAATTGATTGCTAAAATGAAAGAACAATCAAAGAGTTGAGAATTTACCGTGTAGCTTGTGCCTAACGGGTCGTGTCCACGAGGAGGAATGCGATGGAAGCTTTTCGTGATTCGTTTAAAAAAAAGAATTGTGTTCGTTTTTTAGTTGAAAAGAGAATGGAAAGAAGGAGATGATTAAAAGAGAAATTGCAACTTTTAGAGAAGGCTTTAGAGAAGGTGATTTAAAAAGCTCGAAGATTGTTTGTTGATTATAATAAGGAAGAAAATCTGGGCTCACTATCTCACTACTCAATCGTTCATTCTTCTATTGAAATCCTAAATGCCTCAACTGGATCATAGGCAAAACTTAAAGTTGATTTTTAGAAAGTTTGAAGTAAAGCACATAAGATGGTTGGAAGAGTTCAATCTTTTCTTTGAAAATCGTTTAGAATCGAATATTAAATCATCAAGCGCGAAGAAGCAAGAATGAAGTAAAAATAGTTCAAGAAACGTTTATGAAAGAAGTGAGAGTTCAACAATCCAAACCCATCCTCATGTGCCTTCAAGAACACTTTCAAGAATAAAGGCTTTAAGTAAGGCATGCAAATGATTCATTGGGTCTTTTTTTTTAAAACCAGAATAGAAGAAGAACTAGAGAGAGTTACAATAGTGAGCCTAGAAAACCGTTTTAGTTACTCATGGAAAACGAAGAAGAAAGAAAATAAATAATGCTAGCCATACCGTAATACGAGTGGAAGAAAAAGCAGCTCGATTCTTGTATTGATGTCACTTCAATCTTCAAGTACAAGCACTCAATTCCTCTCTCTCACAAGTATTGATACTCGACTACAAATTAAAAAACAAGAATACAACTTTTGTGCTAGCTAATAAAGAGCCTAAATCCTTAGAAAATAAACACAAGTTTTAATCCTAGTCTTCGCTCCCATTTGCTTTGCTGAAACTGGTATTTATAGGAAAAAACCAATAGGGGGGATCCCGGAAGATTGGGGGAGCAAACGCTCCCCCAACTGACTTCACTTGGTCGCGAAAACGTGGCTAGGGCCGCGTTTTTCGCGGCCCTGGTGTGGCATGTGGCCACACCCAATTGGTAGAGAATACTGGTTTGATGATTTGCCTGTATCTTCTACTGGTTTTTCTTGTTTCTCCTCCAAAAGTTGACGAAATAGCCTTTGATTGTGTGGCTTCAACCGCTTGATTCAAGGAGGATTCTTCTCAACCTCTTGATATGCCAAGATTTTGCCCTGATTCCTTCATTTCGAATTTAGTCTGAACTAATTCAGACTTTGGTAGACTTTTGGGCTTGTTTCTCTTTTCTTTCTTTTAGCACTTGGGCCTACATTTAACAAAGAATCAGAAGACTTATAAATAGGATTTATTAGCTAAAAAGTATGGTAAGGTGACAATGTAAATGCGATATATGTGACTAATCAGATGACAAACAATATTTTTTACAAAACAAGATGCTATAGATAGGATAGAGATGATAGCTCAAGTGTGAGAAAAATAAAGTGTTTGGAAATTAAAATCACAAAGAAAAATACTAGATAGAAATAGAAATGAAGATCAAAAATAAAATTCCCAAAGACTATTTTTCTTTGATTTTTTTTCAACCCTTAAAAATAAAATAAAAATAAAACTTTAAGCAAAAAAACTCTGTACAAAATGGACAAGATGGCAGTAGAAAACTTTTTCTCTTGAAATCTAAAACTTTAATTTTTCAATGGAATTGTTGTTGTAATTAACTCAACCCTAATGACCCCTTTATATAGGTTTTAGGAATAAACATAGTATAATTTTACCAGGATAAAAGAGGAAGAAATTGACCCTAATATTCAACTCTCCTCGTTTGAAATTAAACATGTTTTAAAATTGATTTAAACAAACAGTCAATACTGCCAATCTGGCACACTACCGGTCGATCGTCAGATTTAAAAAAATCTGACCGTTAGCCCTCAGTCGACTGGTTGGTCGACCGTGACAAACATAGGCTAAACCTTGTTACAGTCGGTCGACCAGTCGGTCGATCGCAACCGGGGACCGATCCGGAAACGTGCACATCCCCAATTGCCAGAATTCCGATCGACCGACCTAGGCCAAAACAGATTTTAAAGTCATTTGAAGATACATACAATTTTCAAATATGTTTGTTTGGATTTTGGGAGATAGAAAATATGATTATCCATGATTTACAAGTTCTAAACATTGATAGAAATATTTAGAAAAATATAGAACAAGTATCAAAGACCAAACAAGTTAAAAAATTATTCTTTTGAAAACGTGCATTTTTTTTGTGTGTATCTTTGAGCATATCAACACTATCTATCTTTACATGAGATCTAATACAGCTAAACTAAACACAAACCGAAGTCTCCTTGTAGAACTCTTTCTCCAAGGCGACTCGATCCAAACACGATTGAATGAGCTTGATTCCAACCGAGTGCTAGATACGATCTTGACGTGCGAGCTTTTGAATCTACTTGTGTTAGCTCCAAAACTCTTTTGTTGAAGCTAAGCGCCTACTATGATTTTGATCACCAACTGAAACTATATAAACCCAAGATCGTTAGTAAACTATAACTACCTGAGTTAATCATCATCAAAACTAGGGTGATGGACCTCTGGGCCAACAATCTCCTCCTTTTTAATGATGACAAAACTCATAGAGTTATATATGCATGGATTAAAGATAAGCCCCATAGAAGCTCCCCCTTAGCTCATGCATAGCAATAAACAAATAAATATTCAATGAAATGCATAAGCCAAACAAAAACATATTTGCATAAACAAAGATATAAACATGCATATATAAACTCTCAAAATTCTTCTCCCCTTTTTTGTCAATTCATCCACAAAGGGGTGAGGACAATCAAAAAAAAAAGACGTATAAGCGATATACATTCATGAAGAGGAGAGACGTTAAGTTAGCTCCCCCTGTATATAGGCAATATATATCAATAAATTTAAAAAATTTTTTTGATAATACCTAAAACAAAATTTTGAAATTTCTTAAGTCAACAAAACAAATTTTGATACCAATGAAATCAAAATTGTAATTGATAAAACAAAAGTTGGTACCACTTGAAATTTTTTTTTTAGATACCAATAGTAGATTTTGATACCAATTGAAGGTGAAACATGAAATAGTTTGATATACTAAATAAATATTAATGAAATTAATGTAAAAGCTTGTAAAAATACCAATTAACATTTGGAATAAAATCAAGCTTATCATATAATTTGTGCTTAAAGAATGTAAAGATATTGTAAGATAAGCACAATCAAATCATATATATATATATATTATATATATATATATATATAATATATATATATATATATATATATATATATATATATATATATATATGTATGAAATTGAAAATACCAATTGAAATTGATACTAATTGAAATTTGAAGCATACCTATATAAGAAACAAATATAAGTATACAAAATAAAATAACATAAAGATCATGTGTATAACTCATACCTACCACCCTATTCATGCACAAGTTTAAAAGATATTCATTTAAGGTATACAAGATATGGTCACCCATCCAACCACCCTTAGAAGGTAGGGTTTTCAAAAAATAAGAGTTTGAAAATAGTTTAATATGTTTGAAAATCACTACCAATTAAAGAATAAAGACTAGTTTAAAGATAATTTTTGAAAACTAGTACGAAATCCTTCAAGCAAATAATAAAACAATAAGTATTCCAAGAAAACATGAAACCAAATCATATATCTCATGAAACATGTGTTTTACACAAATTGACACTCGAAATCAATGAAGCTCATAAATGTACTCATAAAATAAAGTCATGAGTAAACACAAATAATGTGAGTGTATAAGAATCATGTGAAAAGCATATTCATGAAAATAAGCAATAAAGCTTAAAAAATCAAAACCTATGAAAGTCAAAAAAATTTAATTTTCATAAAAATAATACAAACTTTAAGGCATATGTATGTTTTGTCTAAACTAGAAGTATACATACATATCCCAAACACAAGTGAGTACATAATAGTTTTGTATGAAGGATAGACATGTATATCTAATAGTTTTAGACAAAATTAACATATACATGAAGATAAATATATATTTATGAAAATATTTACAAAATAGGGAATACAAGTTAAAATGTAAGAATCATCAAAACTAGGCTATATAAGTACATCTAATAGGTACAAATGAGCAACATAGCACAAACATATAATAATCAAATGTGGCTCACTAGTTGTACAAGTATAAACACAAGTTTTAATGAAAAATACATCTAAATAAGTAATCAAAAGCATGAAGTATAAAAACATAAACAAGCATGATCATTAGGGTAAATGCACATGCTTTAGAGTTAGGATATACACAATAGCTAAACTATAGTGAGAACACAAATAATGATCCATATAAACATGGGTGTATCTCAAATACTACATATGTATATCACATATGTATATCAAAAGTCTAATTATCATGGTATTTAATAAAGTAATCATGAAAAATCAAAACATGCTAAGTGTCAATCAATAAGAGTATGTAAACATAAATAGAGAGTTAGAGATAGTTACCAGAACCAATAGGGCAAATCTCTAGGTCTCCAAAACATGGTGGTCCTCCCACCAAACTTTCCTTGAAAGTGATGCATCCAAAAGTGTCACCATTTAGCTCGAAACGCATCCACCATCAAGGCACCAATACTCTCACGTCAAGTGAGAGCCCGCACCTACATCAAATACAATATGGGTGAATTTTGGTACCCATACCTTATATAGTCCATGGAGGTTAGCACCTTTCCTAACCCAAACAAATTTATTTGCAAAATTTGAATTATATATTCTATCATAATAAAACTTTGCAAGGTGGCCCTTACGTCCACAATGTGTACAAGTGTACACATGAGCATACATAGTGTCATGTGTGAACATGAGAAGCATGTGTATGCCGTGATTTGTGTGTATACATATGAGGAATATGGTTCTTGCGAAACATGGATTCCAATTGTGTGTGGTTCATGGCACATTGACTCAAAGTGGAGTCCAAACAATCTACACTCTTCTTCAAAGCACATATATCACTTTCAATAATTGAAGAAGATGTGGAGTATGCAACATGTTTATCACTATTAGATGGAGCACAAGAAATATGACAAACATGAGAAGATAAATCATTTTTCAAAGATTTATTTTCATTTGAAATAACTTCCAATTCTTTTGAAATTAAAGCAACTTTGTTTTTCAAAGAATTGTTTTTCTTTTAAAACACAATCGAGTTTTGAAGACAAAACCTCATTATTCTTCAAAATATCATCACAATCATTTTTATTCTTTAAAATTTAGTTTTCATTTAGGGCAAGATCAAGTTGGGATTTAAAGGAGTCCCTTTCACTTGAAATCTCATCCTCTCTTGTAAAATCATATGAAGTTAAGAAAATAATTCCTTATCTTCTTTTTTAATTTTAAATTTTTTTTTCAAATGTTTATATTTTTCTAGCAAGTTTTCACAAACTATAGAGAGTTCTACATTCAATGCATCAGCATCTATATAGTCATCACCTGAAGAACTAGCACTATCATCTAGTTGAGTTTTCGAATGTATCTCAAAGGAGTCATTCCCTTGGACCATATAGCAAACTTCGTCGGACTCATCTCCACTAGATTCTTTATCCACAAAATTTTGTCGTTTGAAGCTTGGGAGATGTCAAAATATTCCACACTACAAAAGCGGAATCACAATGAGAAACAATAGATAAATATTTTTTGCTAAGTGAATGCTTTATTGCAACTAGGGCTTGTGCATTAGCCTCAATGTACTTGGCATTACCAAAATAGGTTTTTTTGGTAGTGACAAGATTGACATGCAAACCTAAGGCTTTTAAATAAACACTCATTCTAATTTTCCATATATCAATGTTAGAAACATCATACATGGGAGGGGTCCTGACATCCATGAGTGTGTGTAAGAAAATATGTGTGCAAATGCAAATCTAGATTAGCAAGCCATGATCTCACTCTTAGGTGGTTAACCTAATATCAGGAGCGTAGGCTCTGATACTAATTGAAATTACACTTAGAGGGGGTGAACAGGTGTATAGGCTAATCTAATGCAAATGATGTGGAATTAAAACTTAATCACAACACACAATGTGTAACCAAATAGTGTAGCCGAATTCCCCGTGAAGGAATCTAGACTATCTCCCCGAAATTCCTCTAAATTAAGAGTTGGGGTGCTATATGAAGCTCTCTTGGCTCAACACAAGTATGCACAAGCAAAACAACATCTAGCATATGAATATGAGCAATATAAAGTAATACAAGATATAAGAAAGATAAAGTTTAGAGATAGTGGATAACACGCAAACACCAAGATATGTTTCGAGGTTCGAGCACCTTTACTCTACGTCCCCGCCTTCACACAGAAGGATTTCCACTATGTCCACACAGGATCTCCCACACAGGGAAGCTTCACCAAGGAATTTGCAATTACAAAGTTAGGTGTACACAACTCCTCTCTCCAACACAACAACCTCTACACAAGAGGCAAGGCACAAAGCCAAACTCCAACAATCACCTTTACACAAGGGGATAAAGACATAAAGCCAAACTCCACCACAATCACCTCTACACAAGAGGGACATGGTACAAATCCAAAACAAATAAGAGATTTTAACACTTGGTGATCACAATAGACCACAAACAGTATTTCCCACAAAAACAAGACCTATAGATAGGATAGAGATGATTGCTCACATGTGAGAAAAACAAGGTGTTTGGAAATCAGAATCACAAAGAAAAATACTTGGGAAAAATAATAGATAGAAATAGAAATGAAGATCAAAATTCAATTTCCCAAAGACTCTATTTTTCTTTGATTTTTCCAACCCAAACAAATAAAAATAAAACTTTTAAGCACAAAAAACTCTTTTGAAACTCTATAGAAAATGGACGAGATGGCACTAGAAAAATTTTTCTCTTGAAATCTAAAACTTTGATTTTCAATGGAATTGTTGTTGTAATTAACTCAACCCTAATGACCCCTTTATATAGGTTTTAGGAAGAGTAAACATAGTATAATTTTATCAGGATAAAAGAGGAAGAAATTGACCTTAATATCCAACTCTCCTTGTTTGAAATTATACATGTTTTTAAAATTGATTTAAACAAAACAGTCAATACTGCCAATCTGGCACACTAGCGGTCGACCGGCCAGTCGACCGTCATATTAAAAAATGTGACCGTTAGCCCTCGGTCGACTGGTCTGTCAACCGTGACAACAGAGGCTAAACCTGGTTACAGTCGGTCGACCGGTTGGTCGACCGCAACTGGGGACCGGTCGACCGTAACCGGGCAACGTGAACAACGTGCACATCCCAATTGCTAGAACTCTGATCGACCGTGCGGTCGACCGTTCTGGGGCACGGTCGACCGTCCAGTCGACCGACCTAGGCCAAAACAGATTTTAAACTCATTTGAAGATACATACAATTTTCAAATATGTTTGTTTGCATTTTTGGGAGATAGAAAACATGATTATCCATGAGATACAAGTTCTAAACATTGATTGAAATATTTAGAAAAATATAGAACAAGTATCAAAGACCAAACAAGTCAAAAATCATTCTTTTGAAAACGCGCATTTGTGTGTGTGTATGTTTGAGCATATCAACACTATCTATCTTTACATAAGATCTAAATGCAGCTAAACTAAACACAAATCGAAGTCTTCTTATAGAACTCTTTCTCTAAGTCAACTCGATCTAAACACGATCCAATGAGCTTGACTCCAACCGAGTGCTAGATGCGATCTTAAAGCGCGAGCTCTTAAATTTACTTGTGTTAGCTCCAAAACTCCTTTGTTGAAGCTAAACACCTACTATGATCTTGATCACTAACTGAAACTATAAAACACAAAATTATTAGAAAACTCTAACTACATGAGTTAATCATCATCAAAAGTAGGGGGATGGACCTCTGGGCCAATAAAATATTTATCTATTGTTTCTTATTGTGATTCCACTTTTGTAGTTTGAAACACGTTGAACTCTCAAGTTTCAAATAATGTGAAGAGAGAACCCATAGTAGATGAGTCCGAGCAAGCGTGCTATATGGTCCAAGGGAATGACTCCCTTGAGGTAACTTCAGATTCTCATCTTGATGATTGTGCTAGCTCTTCCAATGATCATGATAGTAGAATGGATGCTCATGCTTTGAATGAAGAGCTTTTCGCGTTTTGTGAAAATTTGCTTTTAAAATACAAATTGTTGAAAAGCAAAAGTTTTGATTTAAAAGAAGAAAATAAGAATTTATTTTCAAAACTTGATTTGGTTTTACAAAAGAAGGTTGAGGTTTCAAATGAAAGGGATTCATTAAAAACTCAACTTGATCTTATTTTAAAAGAAAATAATTTTGAAAAATAAAAATAATTTTGGTCATGTTTTGAAGAAAAATAAGGTTTTGTCTTCAAAACTTTATTTTGCTTTAAAAGAGAATGAAATTTTGAAAAATAAGATTGTTTTAATTTCTAAAGAATTAGAATGTATTTCTTTAGAAAATATTTCTTTAAAAAATGATTTTTCTTCTCATTCTTATCATGCTTCTATTGATTTACCTTCCAATGATAAGATTTTGTTTCTATTGAATGTTTCATATCTTCTTCCAAAATTAATAATGATATTCATACTTTGAAGAAGAGTGTTGATTGTCTGGGCTCCATTTTGAGTCAATGTGCCATGAACCACAAAAGGTTGGAATCCATGTTTCGTGAGAAACATGCTCCACATTTGCATGCACACCATTCACGACATACACATGCTCATCATGCTCACACACGTGATTCAATGTATACTAGTGTGTACACTTGTACACATTGTGGTTGTACGGGACCACCTTGCAAAATGTTATTATGATAGTTTAAATACTTTGAATTTTGCAAGTAAGAATGTTTGGATTAGGAAAGGTGTTAACCCCCATAGACCCAAGAAAGTGTGGGTACCAAAATTCATCCCTATTGTATTTGATGTAGGTGTGGGCTCTCACAAGATGCGAGAGCTTTGGTGCCATGGTGGTGGATGCGTTTGAGCCAAATGGATACAACATTGGATACATCGCTATCAAGGATGTTTTGGTGGGAGGACCACTATGATTTTGGAGACATATAGATTAGTTCATTTGGTTTGGTAACTATCTCTATCCTCTTCATTTTGTGTTTATGTTTATATGTTTATATGCTTTTAATGATGATTCTAGCATATGTTGATTTTCATGTTCATTATGGATAAATGCATTGTTTATTAGACTTGTGACATACATATATAATATTTGAGATACACTCTTATTTATATGGATTCATATTTATGTGTTCTCGCTATACTTTAGCTATTGTGTATATCTTAGTTCTAATAACACTTGCATTTACACTAATGATTTCACAATCATGTTTTGATATTTTCTGCGTATCATGTTTTGATTACGTATTTAGATGTAATTTTTATTAATACTTGTATTTATACTTGTACAACTAGTGAGCCACACTTGATTATTATATTTAGATGCTTTATTGTTCTTGTGTACTCATTGCATGTACTTGTTGATCTACTTTTGATGACTTTTACATTTATATTTTTATTTCTATATTTGTTTTATATCACCTTTTGTACATGTTTTTTCATGAAAATGGTTTTAGCGTCATGCATATGTAAATGTGGTCAACCTATATAATATACATGTTCTATCCTTGAGTCACTTGTTTTTTATGCCATGTACTTGTTTATGAACTCAATTCATGTTTGGATAATATGTATGCTTTAGTTTTGACAAAACATACATATACCTTGAAGTTTATATTTCTTGAACAGTTTTGATGAAAATAGAATATGCTTTCATGAGTTATGATTTCATGTTTATAAAAAGAATTTCATATTTAGCTTGATTGAGCTTCATTGTCTTATCTTCATGATTAAGTTTATTACATGACTCTTTTGCACTTTATTTTTGTGTTTACTGATGATTTTAGATTCATGAGAATTTATGTGCTTCATAACTCTTTGAGTATCAATTTTCATGTAGTTAGCATGTTTTCATGAATATAAATGTGTTTTATTCCTTACTTGAAAGATTTCGTACTAATTTTCAAAATTATCTTAAAACTAGTTCCTTATTCTTCAATTAGTTCAGTTTTCAACATATGCTAAATTATTTTTAAAATATTATATTTAAAAATTTCTGCCTTATAAGGGTGGTTGTTGGGCGACCATGCCTGGTGTGCCTTAATGAGTATTCTCTTTTGTCATGTGCATGTTAGGGTGGAAGTTATTGAAAAAACACCTAGAGGGGGTGAATAGGTGTAAAGCTAATCAAATACAAATTCTAAATAATTTATAATGTATGATGCAAGCCGATCACTCAAAACAAGAATTAAAGCCGGATTTCCCGTAAAGGGCTCTAAACTTCTCATCGTGAATCCTCTATATAAGAGTTGAAGTAAACAATTGCTTTCTTATTGTGATGAGTTTTGGTTGACAAAAATGAATGAATAGTAAATAAGTAAATGAAATAGAGACAATAAGGCAATCACAAATAAGAAATATTGGTTTCGAGGTTCGAGCTACTGCTCTACATTCCCCTTCACCACTGTGAAGGATTTCACTACCCACCATTGGATCTTCCACAAAGGGACCTTACAAAAAGAAATTACGACCACTTGGAGCACACAACTCCCCAACTCAATCCTCTATACCAGAGGTAGCACAAAACCAATTGAGATTACAAGCACTTAGTGATCAAGAGATCACAAACATTCTTTTACAACTCTCTCACAAATCCTGTAAAGTAAAAAGTAGATTTGAAGCTCAAGGATGTATGTGAGAGTGAAAATCAGAATAGAGAGAATATGAGAGCAGAAAACTCAATTAAAAAATTTGGAATTAAAAGCACAAAAAAAATTTGAAAACTCTCACTTTGAAAGCAAAACTTTGATTTTCAAGAGAATTTGTTGTAGTATAAATTCTATCCCAATGACCCTTTATATAGGCTGTAAAAAATACTTTTCGAATAGTTTACTAGGTCATAAAGGAAAGAATTTGACCCTCAGAATTCAAATCAACATGTTTTAAAAATATGTTTAAAATACAAAATTTGAAATCTAGCCGTTACTACTGCCTTTCTGGCAGTTTGTCGGTCGACCGGCCCTTTTAAAAAATTCGATCGTCGACCGCTCGGTAGACCAGTTTTAACCGAGACCAATTGATGACGGTCGGTCGACTCATCGGCCGACCACAGGGGAGAGCGGTCGATCAGTAGGTCGACCATGCACGTGCACAAACATGCACACTCCACTGCTAAACGTTCAGTCGACCGGACGATCGACCGTTCTGGCCTATAATAGGCACGGTCGACCGCCCCGGTCGATCGACCTAGGCCAAAATCAGAACTAAAATCTGTTTTGAAAATTAAAAAAATTAAAATAATTTTGTATAGGTTTTGAAGGAGAAAAACATAGTAAGGAGATACAAGTTCTAAACTTAAATAAAAATATTTAAGAAAATGTGGAGCATGTATCAAGACTAAACTTGTCAAAAACACAATATAAAATAAATTGATCTTTTGAAAACATGCATTTTTGTCTGTGTATATCTTTGAGCATGAAATCTATATTCTACTCTTTAACAAACTAAGTTCTTATAAGATTCTAAGCGACTACAAGAATAATCAAGCGGGCTTCTCTGATAGCGACGTTGAATGCTTTGAGCTTCAATCCCGTACTTGAGTACTCTTGAGCCATCAATACCTTCCTTTTGAGGAAGAAACCTGTTAGACCTTCTTGAACCCTGAAACACTCTTAAAACACTTGAACTTGATTAGAACTAAATAACTACATATGTTTTGTTATCATCAAAACGTAAAATCGGTGATTGTAACATTTGGGCCAATAATCTCCCCCCTTTTGATGATGACAAAATATATGATCTATTTAAAGAAATGAAAGGAAAGAGCTGGAAAAGCTCCCCTCAAGTTACGCTCAACTATCAAGTACAAGATATCAATAAGTTATATTATTATTATGACAATGGATAACAAAGGCATTGCATATGAGCATGAATCAAACTAATAATAGATACTCAATAAATACTCCTCCCTCTTTTTGTCATGTGATTGAAAAGTGAAAGTGATAAGAATTACCATCTAGCTTTTGGGCTAACGGGTCGTATCCACGAGGAGGAATGTGATAGAAGCTTTTTGATGAATTGTTAAATAACAAAGAATGGTGTTTGTGTTTTTCTTTCTTTTTTTTTATATTGAAAAAGAGAATGGAGAGAAGGGAAGTGATTTAAGAAAATTTTAAAACTTGAAAAAGGCTTTGAAAAAGGTGATCTTTAAAAAGCTTGAAGAGTGTTTTGTTGATTTTAATATAGGAAGAAGTTCTGGGCTCACTATCTTACTACTCAATGATGTGTTCTTCTCTTGAAATTCTTAATGCCTCAACTTTATCACAAGCAAAACTTAAGTTTTAGTTTCGAAAGTCTTAAGCAAAGCAAATAAGATTGTTTGGAAAAGTTTAACTCTTTTTCTTAAGAAATCCTTTTAAACTGAATGTTAAATCATCAAGTTTTCTTTCAAGTATGAAATAAAAGTAAGTTCAAGTGATATTTTAAAAGAAATAGAAGTTTAGAAATTCAAACCCATCCTCATGTGCCTTCAAGGACACTTTCAAAGAAGAAAGGCTTAGTTTAAGGCATCATATGATTCCGTTGGGTTCTTTACATCAAAAGCCATTCAAAACAGAGGGATCGAAGAGAGGGACGATAGTGAGCCCAGAAAATAAGTTTAGCTACTCATGAATGATGTAAAATAAGACATGTAAATAAAACAAGACATACTAGTAAATTGCAGTAGTAGAAGAGAAAGCTTGATCCTTTATTGATGTCACTTCAATCTTCAGATTACAATCACTCTATTCCTCTCTCTCACTAGTATTTGGACTGAACTACAAATTAGAAAACAGATATATAACTTCTCTATGCTATCTAACAAAGAACCTAAACCCTAAAAATAAAGAGAAAAACTTAAACTAATTTCTGGTCCCTTTTTCTCTAAATATACAGTATTTATAAACGAAAACCAACAGGGGAGGGCGTACGAAGATGGGGGAGAAACGCTCCCCTAACAGAAATAACTAAGCCGCAAAAAGGCGACTTTGGCCGCGTTTTTCGCGGCCATAATGTGGCCAAGTGGCCACACCTGGTTGGTGGGTCTACGTTGGTTGGTGACACACTTTTAACTCCTGCTGGTTTTCCCGTTTCAGCTCCAGGATTTGACAAAACGGCCTTTGATCTTTGGCTTTAACCACTTGATCTGGGAAGATTCATTTTAACCAATTTTTAACCTCTCTGATTTTCCATGATCTACCCTGATTTTCTGATTTTGGATTAATTCTGAATTAAATCAGAATTTGATTGGCTTTTGGGCTCATTTCTTTTTTCCTTTCCTTTAGCAATGGGCCTGCATTTTATAAAGAAAAATAAGACTTATTAATATGATTTATTAGATAATAAATATGGTAATATGACAATATATATGCAATATATATGACCGATCACACCCCCACACTTATCTTTTACTCGCCCTCGAGCAAAATATCAAAACTAATCCTAATCAATTTTTAGACCACTTTCGCAGGTCACTCGATTGCACTGAGCATGTATAATAAGCTGTTAAATCTCTAGGTTACCCCTAGTGGACGAGTTTTGTCTCGTGAGGGTTTTCAATGGATTGCATCCACAAAATTCATAAAGAAAGAGAAAAAATGTTAGTGTTTTCGAAAAGTTTTTTGAAAAGAGAGAAAAAATTTGAAGTATATTTGTAAGAGTTCAAGTAATCTATAAGTTATAGGAATATAGAATTTTTCATTCCTAAACTTAGTCTCTATTCAAAAATATGTCATCAATCAAAGAAAGGAGTCAAATTGTATTTCTCATCTAGTCTATCACTTTATCCAGATTCATATGCATGTTCGTGACCGTGAAGTTTGATTAAGGGTTCTTTAATATTAACTCCTATGCCTTATTTATATTTATTTTTGGTGGCATTTGTTCCTCAATGCCATTAGGCTTTCTAATTTGCCCATATAACGAGCCTTCAGTCGGTGACACCCAAACCAGACAGTCTTAGGGCACCAGGTGAGAAAACACCCCTAAGGACTTAAACACTCGAGCAGACAAGGCCACGAAACTAAGAGTTTTTATTTATAAAATGTACCTTTTTAGGCGTGAATACTTATGCTTCATGAGGCACAAATACCCAGCTTAATAAGAGAATATATATATGTATATTTCAAACTTATCCAATTATCTTTTGCATAAATACCAAGGCTATCTTAGGCCAAAGCACCTAGCTAATCAGTAATTAGATTTATTTATTTTTCATAGAAATACATATATATATTTTTCTTTTTTTTATAAGGCATAAGAATCTTTGTTTTTGAACCCCAAGTGTGTAAGTTTATAAGGTGTGCATATTTCTTCAAGGTAAAGATCAAGACTAAATTACTTTTATCAATTTTCTTCCTAACCCTAAAAATCAAACAAGTTATCTTATTTTGACCAAGTATAAGAAATCCTAATTAAGATTTTCCTATTCCTTAAAATTGATTTAATTTCTTACAAATAATATATCAAAATATTGTTCTTTTCTTTCAAAAAGTTTTTTTTAATATATATATATTTCTTTTTTTTGTTATATTAGTCATTGTTGGCCCAGAGGCCTTTCACTCTAGTTTTGATGATGATTAACTCATGTAGTTATGTGTACTAATAATCTTGTGATTTTAGTTTCAGATCATTAATCAATATATTAGTTGGTGATTAGCTTCAACAAGATGATTTGGAAGCTATACACATGGTGATTCAAGAGCCCGAGCGACAAGATCATATATAGCACTCATTGGAGTCAAGCTCGTGAATCACGATGTTTTGGATCGAGTCGCCTTGGAGACGGCGCTCTACAAGAAGACATCGGTACCATAGTTTAGTTTTGTGTTTAGATCCAATTTGTAAAGATTAGAATAGTATGATATGCTCAAGTTCACAACACACACGTTTCATGTTTTGGTTTTCGGTTTTTGGTTTAACCGATCTTGGTTTGCATGAATAGATATTATATCAAAACAAGTTTAAATGGTTTAATGTATATTAGATTTGTTCTATATACATGCATGCTTCAACTATTTAAACAAACTTAGCTTGATAGTCTATTTCATGTGTTTTATATTTCGGTATTTCTAACAAAACATATTTTTGGAATTAAAGTCAAAAACATGGATATATATATGTTTCTTGTATATTGGATTTCTATCCATATACAACATGCTTCAAAGTGTTTAAATATCATGTTTTTGTATTTTGATAAGTTTTAGACAAAACGTATTTTCTATTCAAAAATCCAAGTTTTAGAAAATACGGTTTTTGGTTTTTGGCAAAATTTCTATAACACAAAAATGGTTCATAATATTTGAAATTTGTGTTGAAATTTTTAACACAAGTTTATATTTCAATGTAAAATGATAAAACTATTTTTGTGTAATTTTAGAGATTTTATGGGAATTTTAGGATTAAAAATTACATGTTTTTTTCTGACCAGAACTGCTGCTGCCAGGCTATGTCTGTCGACCGGACGGTCGACCGGACCAAGTAGCCAGTCGACCGTAGCGATCGACCGACGTGCACGGATACGTGCACGCTGGCTTACCCATAAGCCGGTCGACCGCACGGTCGACCGACTGAGAGCAGGTTGCTCTCGGGTTGCCCCCGGTCGACCGAGCGGTCAACCGGACAGAGAGCTGTTGCTCTCTATATCTGGGTCCGGTCGACTGCCCGGTCGACCGGTAGCTGCCAGCGGTCAAAAGTGACCGTTGGCCGGTCGACCGACCGGTCGACCGGTAGTTCAATTTTGGCAGTTTCAGCTGCTAACGGCTATAATTTTCTGGGGGCTATAAATACCCCATTGGAAAGAGGTTTTGGCCAAGAATTTTTGTGCTAATATTTTCATACTCTCCAATGTTTTCACAGTAATCAAAAGAAGTTTTTGGGCTTTAAATTGAACAATCTATTTGGTGTTTTGCTAGGGTTTGGAAAATCAAAGAAAGGGTTTTTGAGAAAAGTGTTTGATTGAACTTCTTCATATTTGTTTCTAGTTTTTCCCAAGGATTTTCTTTGAGATTTTGATTTCCATTCCTTTGGTTTTCTCCACACTTGAGCTACATCTACTATCTCATTCTATAGGATCCTTGTGTGAGAAAGAAATTATTTGTGGTTGTTTGTTAGACCACCAAGTTGTAAACCCCAAAATTTGCTTGGCTTTGTGCCTTTCCCTCATTGTGTTGAGGAGGTTGTGCAAGTGGGTTGTATCCCTCAAGTTGTGAGGTGATCCTTGTGTTGCTTGGTGCTTATCCCTCAAGTTGTGAGGTGATTGTTTGTTGGCTTGGTGCTTTGCCTCTAGAAGGAGGTTGTGATTGTAAAGAGAGGAGTTGGGTACTCCTTGTAATTGTTATTGCCCCAAATCCTCGGTGGAGGTTTCCTTTGTGGGAGTCCTTTGTGGACAAGCTAGTGGAGTTGAAATCCTTCTGGGTGAAGGCGCGGATGTAGAGCTGGGTGCTCGAACCTCGAAACATATCTTGTTGTTTGCGCTTGATCCCTTGACTCTTACTCTATCTCTCTCTCTCTTTACATTGTGCCTTGCATCATTTCACATTGTTCATTCATACTTATTTGCTTGGCTTGGTTGTGCGCATCACTTGTTGCTTGCATCTTGTGTAATTGCAATTAGTTTTTAAATTTCGCATTTAGTTCACTAGATTAGCATTATCACCTATTCACCCCCCTCTAGGTGATTTCAATTGGTATCAGAGCCTACGCTCCTGATATTTAGGTTTAACCACCTAGGAGTGAGATCTTGGTTTGCTAATCTTCATTTGCATTTTCATTTGCACACATATAGTTGCACTCATGGATAGCCCTCCTATGTCTGATTTTTCTAGACATGATATTTGGAAGGCCAAGATGAGTTATCATTTAAAAAGCCTAGGACATCTAGTTTATCAAGCCACTACTCAAGAATCCTACCCAAATGCTAGCAAGCATAAAAAGGCTAATGCATTAGCCCTCAAAACACTTAGAGCATCTCTTAATGAAGATCTTTTACATGTGTTTGATCATTATGATTCGGCTTTTGCAGTTTGGAGCATATTGACTTCTCCCGAGCTACCAAGATTATCAACAAGTTGAGAAGATCTAGGAGAGACAAGTCCGACGAGCATTGCCTCATGGTCAAAGGGAAAAACACCCTTGAGGTACAATCGAATTCTCAACTAGATGATAGCTCTAGTTCATATTGCTATGGGTGTTTTGAAGTTCAAAATTTAAATGTAGAACTTGCCTCTAAGCTTTAAATTTTGTGGAAAAACATGACCTTTTGAAAAAGAAACATTTTGAATTAAAAGAAGAAATGAAGGATTTGTGCTCAACTTTTGAATTGGTTTTGCAAGAGAAGGAAGAGATTACTAGTGAACGTGACTCACTAAAATCTCAACTAGACCTTACCCTAAAAGAGATTGATGTTTTGAAAAGCAAAAATGATTGTGATGATGTTGTGAAGAACAATGAGGTTTTATCTTCAAAATTGGATTTTATTTTAAAAGATAACCTTGCTTTGAAAAATGAAATTGATTTCATCACAAAAGAATTGGATTTAGTTTTAAAGAAAAATGAATCTTTGCAAATTGATATAGATTCTCATGTTTGCCATGCTAGTATAGCTTCTTGTTCTTGCACATCTTTTGCATGCTCAACTTTATCTTCTAGTATTGAAAATGACATAATTGTGTTGAAGAAAAGTGTAGATTGTTTGGGCTCCACTTTGAGCCACTGTACTTTAAATCATACACGCTTGGAAACCTTGGTTCGTAAGAAACAAGTTCCATCTTTGCATGCACACCCTCCACGGCATATACATGCTACTCACGGTCATCACCATCACTTGTATGCTCATGTGTACACTTGTACACATTGTGGTCGTAAGGGCCACCTTGCTAGATTTTGTTATGATCGTATTTATGATGAAAATTTAGCAACTAATTTTGTTTGGGTTAGGAAGATACTAACCCTATGGACCGAAAAGAAAATGGGTACCAAAGACCACCCCTTTGATTTTTGATGTAGGAGTGGGCTCTCGCATAACGTGAGAGTGTTGGTGCCTTGAGGTGGATGTGTTTCGTGCTTAAAGGAAACATTTTGGATGCATCACTTTCAAGGGAGTTTGGTGAAATTGACCACCGTGGTTTGGAGAACTAGAGAGGTGCCTTCATCGGTTTTGGTATCAATCTCTAACTCCCGTTTATATTTGCATATTTTTCATGTTCATCAATTTATAGCATGCCATGGTTTATTGTTCATTATGTCTATGCCATGTTTATTAGATTAGTGATATACATATTTAGTTATTTGAGACACCCATGTTTAATATGGATCTATATCTATGTGTTCTCACCTTGTTTTTAACTAATATGTATGCCCTAGATCTAATGCATATGCATATACATAATGATCATATGGATGTTTATGATTTTTGTTTTTGATGCCTCATGTTTCATTTAGTATGTTAAATGCTATGATTATTAGACCATTGACATGCATGTATAGCTTATAAGATCACCAATGCTTATATGGACCCATTTGTTGTGTTCTCACCATTCGTTTAGCTATTATGTATATCATGATTCTAATAGCATGTGATTTACATCATGATCATTTTTATGTCTATCATGTTGATTTATGTGTCGTTTTATGCTTCATAATTTGAATATATGTTTAGATGTTAGTTTTCATGAAAACTACGATTTATACTTTGTATATAGAATGGGCCACAAGTAAATCTTTTTATGTTTGTGCTTGAATGCCTATTTGTACCCATTAGATGTGCTAGTATAGTCTAGTTTTGATGATTCCTGCATTCTAACTTGTATTTCTCATTTTGGATATGTTTCTATGATCATGTGTTTTAACTTCATGTATATGTCTATCTTGTTCAAACTATTGATTATACATATACATCCTTTGAGCCACGTGCCTTCATGCATATACTTTTGTGGACTCATTATGTTTAGGATATGTATGTATACTTTAGTTTGTACATGACATACATATGCCTTGAAGTTTAAATCGTTTTGATGATTTTCATGTTTTTAGGTAATTTCAATTGGTAATGAAAATTTAGTTTTTCATGTGTTAATGTTTTTTAAGGAATTTCAATTGAGCTTAATTGAATATTTTCATGATTGATATGTGTCACATAATACTTGTTCACTCACTTTGTTAGTTTTCTCATGATTTTATTTTCATGAGTATGATATGGGCTTTATGGACTTTGAGTGTTTAGTGATCATGTGAATTACATGTGTTTCATGAAAAACAATTTTGTTTTATTCCTTACTTGAAGGATTTCGTACTAGTTTAAAAGTTTTTCCTATAACTAGTTCGTATTCTTCACTATGGTAGAGATTTTCAAACATACTACATTTTCAAACCTATTTTTGAAAACCCCTACCTTCTAGGGCGGTTGGATGGGCGATCATGCTCATGTATGCTTCATAGTGAAAATCATTTTAAACTTGAACATGATTGGGAGGATAGGAATATGAGATATACACTTGATATTATTGTTGTTTCATTGGTATCATTGGATTCTTTCAATTGGTATCAATATTGACATTTCTTGTATACTCATATATTTTGTATGAATGTATGCTTCCATTTCAAATAGTATCAATTTCGATTGGTATCTAATCTTTTCATACATATATGTGTTTTAGTTGTGCTTACTATATTTCTATATCTTAGAGCACAAATTTTGATTATGATAAGCTTGAGTTTCAACTTTGTTTCAATTGATTAGTTTTCAATTGGTATCCATATACAAGTCTTATCATAGTTTTAGTTGGTATTTCATAAAGGGGGAGAAAATCTTATATTTCATCTTTCAATTGGTATTTTGTATTCCACTCCCTTGCTTTATAATAGAAAATAATAGTTTCAATTTGACATCATATGTTTAAAAAGAATAATAATTTCAATTGGTATTAAGATTTATGTTTAGAAATTCAAAATTTGTAATGTTTAATTTCAATTTGTATCAAGATTGTTTATTTACAATTGATATGATATTTGTTTACTTATCAATTGGTATCAAGATTTTTGTTTTTCAATTAGTATAGTTTCATTTTTAATTGGTATCAATATGCACTTCCTTGACACATTTTTAATTGGAATCATATTGATTTGACCCCTCATTGATATCGTTTTTGTTTTAGACATAAAGGGGGATAACATTTTGTTTTTGATACATCCCTTTATTGATTCCTTGTTTTGAACAAAAAGGGGAGAGAGAATATTTCTTTTATTTGTTTTGTTTTTAACCCCTTCGTTGATGATTGACAAAAAGGGAGAGAAGAATTTGAGTTTATATATGCATATTATGCATGTTTTATGTTTTATTAAATTCAATTGGTATCAAAGCATTAATTAAAGAACGTGTTTATTTTTGGTATCAAGAGCTTGTAAAAGAGATCAATAGTTTTGTTTTGCATATATTAAGTTTAATTGGTATCTAGAGGTTTAATTGGTATCTAGAGCATGTTTATTTGTTTTTGAAAATTTTCATTGGTATTTAGAGCCTTTTATTGTTTTATGCATATCTATGCATGTTTCGTGTTTCATATTCATTGCATATTTATGTTTATTTGTTTATGCATGAGTTAAGGGGAGCTTCTTTGAAGCTTAACTTTAATCCATGCATATATAACTCCATGAGTTTTGTCATCATCAAAAAGGGGGAGATTGTTGGCCCAGAGACCTTCCACTCTAGTTTTGATGATGATTAACTCATGTAGTTATGTGTACTAATAATCTTGTGATTTTAGTTTCAGATCATTAATCAAGATATTAGTTGGTGATTAGCTTCAATAAGATGATTTGGAAGCTATTCACATGGTGATTCAAGAGCCCGAGCGACAAGATCATATATAGCACTCATTGGAGTCAAGCTCGGTGAATCACGAAGTTTTGGATCGAGTCGGCTTGGAGACGGCGCTCTACAAGAAGACATCGCTACCATAGTTTAGTTTTGTGTTTAGATCCAATTTGTAAAGATTAGAATAGTATGATATGCTCAAGTTCACACACACACGTTTCATGTTTTGGTTTTTGGTTTTTGGTTTAACCGATCTTGGTTTGCATGAATAGATATTATATCAAAACAAGTTTACATGGTTTAATATATATTAGATTTGTTCTATATACATGCATGCTTCAACTATTTAAATAAACTTAGCTTGATAGTCTATTTCATGTGTTTTATGTTTTGGGTATTTCTAACAAAACATATTTTTTGGAATTAAAGTCAAAAACATAGATATATATATGTTTCTTGTATATTGGATTTCTATCCATATACAACATGCTTCAAAGTGTTTAAATATCATGTTTTTGTATTTGGATGAGTTTTAGACAAACGTATTTTCTATTCAAAAATTCAAGTTTTAGAAAATACGGTTTTTGGTTTTTGACAAAATTCTATAACACAAAAATGGTTCATAATGTTTGAAATTTGTGTTGAAATTTTTAACACAAGTTTATATTTGTGTTGAAATTTTTAACACAAGTTTATATTTCAATGTAAAATGATAAAACTATTTTTGTGTAATTTTAGAGATTTTATGGGAATTTTTAGGATTAAAAATTACTTGTTTTTTTCTGACCAGAACTGCTGCTGCCAGGCTAGGTCGGTCGACCGGACGGTCAACCGGACAAGTAGCCGGTCGACCGTAGCGGTCGACCGACGTGCACGGATACGTGCACGCTGGCTTACCCATAAGCCGGTCGACCGCACG
Source organism: Agave tequilana (assembly GCA_038442645.1). NCBI lineage: Eukaryota > Viridiplantae > Streptophyta > Magnoliopsida > Asparagales > Asparagaceae > Agave > Agave tequilana. The sequence goes on from JAVJIF010017594.1 coordinate 30,210, forward strand.
GTCGGCCGACTGAGATCAAGTTGCTCTCGGGTTGGCCCCGGTCGACCGAGCGGTCGACCGGGACAGAGAGCTGTTGCTCTCTGTATCTGGGTCCGGTTGACCGCCCGGTCGACCGGTAGCTGCCAGCGGTCAAAAGTGACCGTTGGCCGGTCGACCGACCGATCGACCGGTAGTTCAATTTTGGCAGTTTCAGCTGCCAACGGCTATAATTTTCTGGGGGCTATAAATACCCCATTGGAAAGAGGTTTTGGCCAAGAATTTTTGTGCTAATATTTTCATACTCTCCAGTATTTTCACAGCAATCAAAAGAAGTTTTTGGGCTTTAAATTGAACAATCTATTTGGTGTTTTTGCTAGGGTTTGGAAAATCAAAGAAAAGGGTTTTTGAGAAAAGTGTTTGATTGAACTTCTTCATCTTGGTTTCTAGTTTTTCTCAAGGATTTTCTTTGAGATTTTGATTTCCATTCCTTTAGTTTTCTCCACACTTGAGCTACATCTACTATCTCATTCTATTGGATCCTTGTGTGGGAAAGAAATCGTTTGTGGTTGTTTGTTAGACCACCAAGTTGTAAGCCCCAAAATTTGTTTGGCTTTGTGCCTTTCCCTCATTGTGTTGAGGAGGTTGTGCAAGTGGGTTGTATCCCTCAAGTTGTGAGGTGATCCTTGTGTTGCTTGGTGCTTATCCCTCAAGTTGTGAGGTGATTGTTTGTTGGCTTGGTGCTTTGCCTCTAGAAGGAGGTTGTGGTTGTAAAGAGAGGAGTTGGGTACTACTTGTAATTGTTATTGCCTCAAATCCTCGGTGGAGGTTCCCTTTGTGGGAGTCCTTTGTGGACAAACTAGTGGAGTTGAAATCCTTCTGGGTGAAGGCGCGGATGTAGAGCTGGGTGCTCGAACCTCGAAACATATCTTGTTGTTTGCGCTTGATCCCTTGACTCTTAGTCTATCTCTCTCTCTTTACTTTGTGTCTTGCATCATTTCACATTGTTCATTCATACTTATATGCTTGGCTTGGTTGTGTGCATCACTTGTTGCTTGCATCTTGTGTAATTGCAATTAATTTTTAAATTCCGCATTTAGTTCATTAGATTCCTATTCACCCCCCCTCTAGGTGATTTCAGTCATGTTAAAGCCCTCTCCCATACTTATCTCATGCATTGTGCCCAATGTATGAAAGAAATGTATAGATGCATGAAATGGAATGTAAAAGCGGTGCATATATATTATACAAAATATGTACAGCATCATGTTTCTCCCACACTTAGATCTTTTTCAGTCTCATCCCTCTAGCTTTTTTCCCATCATTCCAATAGGTTCTCTTTATAGGACATAGTGGGAGGCCAATCTTTTTGTCATTTTAGCTCGCTTCCTCCCAATCTCACCTTCTTTAAGCTTTTCTTCCTCATATTTCTACATTCATTATTCAAAAATTGATCATCATCACACTTCTCAGTTTAAACAATCCTCACTATGAATGCCTAGGAATTTTAACTCAGTTCCATACATCTCCTCAAAACTTAGGTCAACACTTTCTTGTATTTAACCAAAATATTCCTAGTCGGTTCATCCAAACATGAGTTCTTCTTCGAAGAGGTTTTCAAAGAGTAGGTCAATTAGAGGTTCTTGAATTATATTCTCATGCAATATATCATTAATTGGCTCATCGAAAGTGAAGATATTCATTTCAAATTTCATTTTTTTAAAGGAACTCTAAAATTAGGATCTCTGACATATGCCTTCTCATTAAGATAACTCATTCTTAAATAATTCATCAAGAACAGAGACTCATTCTCTATACCTTCACTTTCTTCATCACAATTGTTTTCAACAAAGTTTACCTCAAATATTTGGTCTCTTATCTTACGAGGTTATTTTTCTAGGTTGAAGACATTGAGTTCTCTAGTCATGTCCCCAAAGGTTAATGTCATAGACCCATTCCTACAATTGATAATAGCATTGGCAATAGCAAGGAATGGGCTCCCTAGGATAATAAGAGTTTGAGCCTTAGGATTGGACACAGGTTGCGTCTCAAGAACTATGAAATCATTTGGGTAGATAAACTCCCCGACCCGGATAAGGACATCATTAATTTTTCCCTTTGGAACTTTTATAGAACGGTCAGCCAGTTAGATTGTGACTCGAGTTAGACTACGATCACCCAACCTGAGTTTTTGATAAACTGAGAATGGAAGCAGGTTGATACTTGCTCCCAAGTCAAGAAGTGCATGACTAATCTCGGCTTGTCCTATAGTGCAGGCAATGGTGGGACAACCCGGATCCTTATACTTGACAGGATCAGACCCGATAGTCGCTCACTAATGTTAGTAGCTAAGAAGACTTTCTTGGGTACATTAGTCTTTCTCTTCTTGGTGCACATGTCCTTAAGAAATTTTGCATAGGATGGGACTTGTTGGATGGCATAATGAGTGGCACATTTATCTTCACTTGGTTGAAGATCTCAATTATTTTATCCATGTGTGGATTCTACTTGTTGTTCTTTAGCCTATTAGGAAATTGTACTATAGGCTTGTACATCTGACTGGTTGACTTATCTGTTTCAGATTCGTCAGATTTGGAAGGATTGGGACAAGATGATGTGGATGCTTGAGTGTGATTGTGCTGACTAGGATTGGGTGGGGTTGACACTTGATTATCAACTTTCTTTCCTGACCTCAATGTATGAACAACATTACATTAATTCAATGATTGATCCTCAGCAAATGAGCTTGTTGAGAATTCTTAGTATTCATAATTGGTTGACTGAGTAAGATACCCTTTTGCCTCTCATTCTTTGGATTGGCTAATTTGCTCATTTGACCCTCTAGCCTCTGTATTGTTTTGCATGAGGGAATCTTAGTTCTTCATGTACATTTCCATATTTCTCTCAAAATCAGTCATTCTCCTTTCAAATTGAGAATTCTGGAAGGAAGATGGTGGAGCCTGGTTGGAAAAGTTTTGTTAATAATTTGAAAATTGTTGGGAGAATTGTGAGTGTAATTTGAAAAGTTGGGTTGATTATTGGAAGAATTATTGGAATAATGGAAGTGTCTTGAATGGTTCGACTGTAGGTGGTCATCGTTGTGTTGGCTCCATGAGAAATTTGGTGATTTCTCCAGCCAGGATTGTATGTTGGTGCGTAAGGATCATTTTTGGCCTTGAAAAGGCCGCATTCATCGGTTCTGAAAAGTGTTGTTGAGCTTGAAATATAGGACACTCCTCAAACACATAATTCATGGCTTGACATTAAGTACAGCCCAGAGTTGGAATTTGGTTTGGGCTGACTTGACTGACTGGACTTGATTCCCTAGTTTCTAAAACTTCTAGTCTTCTCACTAGGTTAGCTAACCTTGCCTCATTAGTTATGGATGATTCAATTGACTGGAGACGTCTTTTTGAAGAGATGGAGTTTGAATTCCTAGAGCTTTCACTAGTTGGTTCCTATTGGATAGTCTTTTCAACTAGATTCTCATATAAATCCCATCCTTCATCTCATCCTTCTGCAAGAATCCCCCTTGGCATATGCTTCTAAGAGGGTCTTGGTTGAGTAGTCTAAACCGTCATAAAGAGTTTGGCATTGTCGCCATTTCTCTATTCCATGATGAGGACATTGGACAAGGAGGTCTTTGAAGCGTTCAAAGTACCTCTAAAATGATTCACTAGGTTCTTGCTTGAACTGCATGATGTTTTTTCTAACGAGAGTGGACTTATGAATTGGAAAGAATTTCTTCAAGAAGATCTTGATGAAACCATCCAGGATGTGATAGAGCCGGCCGCTTAGCTGTAAATCCATTTCTTGGCTAAGTCCTTAAGAGCAAATGGGACAAATCTCAACCTAATAGCATCATCTACAAGGTGTGAGATTTTCATCATTAAGCATACTTTCTCAAATTCTCTTATGAAGAATAAATATCTTCAGACTCTAAGCCATAGAACCTGGGGAGTGTGTTGATGAACTATGGCTTAAGCTCAAAATTGTGTTCACCAACCGATGAAAGTTGGATGCAGGATGGAAGTGAGGTTCTAATAGGATAGAACCTATCCTGCAAAGATGTCGGTTGAGCCATAACTGAATTTGGTCTTGGTTCAAACTTAGGTGGTGATGTGTTTCTAGTTAACCTAGATGAATTAAGGTCTCTTAACCACACTTGCATACACAAATACAATCACAAGCAAGTTCACCAATAGTCAACAAGAGGAAACAACCAAGCCTAGTCTAAGGTAACCTTGACCAAGACAACTCCTAACTGGTTGATTGTCCATAGGAGGTATAATGCAGATTTTGACCACAAGCTAATCAGTCAGGTCAGGGCAAGATTGGTGGGAGGTATCCGCGCAAAAGCAACGGGCCTAATTAAGCCAAACCACCAGCCTTCAGGGTTTCGCCCCTCAATCCCTTTCTTTAGACACTGATTTGGCAGGAGTCAAATTCTAACACCTCTCCCCTTAGGATAATCTCCTAATGAGCTCGAGATGTCCCTAAGACCAACGTCTATCAGATTTTAAATTAGTCTTATGTTTTGCGTGCTTGGAGATGGTTTGTGCTCTAAGGAAGGGTAATGACTTCCCCACCTTATCTTGATTTGGATTTTGCCCTTAAAATTAATTGTGCAGAGTGTGCAAGATATATAAAAGTAACATTCATAAGCAAATATCGCCCAAGAATATTTTCTAAATTATATGCTATACATATGTACCTTGTCTCCAACTATCTTCAACAGTAATCGTAAAATAAATGTAATTAGACAAATACCTAGAATGCAAGTCTAAATGTTTTTTAAGAAATTAGCAATCAATCAGATTACTATTGGATTAAAAACAGGGAGTGTGAATATTAGATATAGCAAAAATAATACAAAAACTGTATTTTTGAAAAGCAGTGTGTCCTGCAAAAAAGAGTTTTTAGCAGTCCAAAAAAGTTTCAAACTTTTGGACTGCAATTTCTTGAAATTTTGTTTCTTACTTTCGAGAGTAGGGCACAGAATAGCAAATCTTCTCCTGCAAAGCTTGAGTGCTAAATCTGATTCCTTGACATCCCTGAAACAAGACACCAAACTTGTTAGAAAATAATTACATTGTTCCCTCTCTGGCAACGACGCCAAAAATTGATTAAAAGTTAAATTGATAAGAGTTACCGTCTTGCTTTTGGGCAATCGGGTCCTGTCTACGAGGAGGAATGCGATAGAAGCTTTTCGATGAATTGTTAAATAACAAATTCTTTTTTTAATATATTGAAAAAGAGAATGGAGAGAAGGGAAATGATTTAAAGAAAAATTTAAAACTTGGAAAAGTCTTTGGAAAAGGTGATCTTTAAAAAGCTTGAAGAGTGTTTTGTTGATTTTAATATAGGAAGAAGATCTGGGCTCACAATCTTACTACTCAACGATGTGTTCTTCTCTTGAAATTCTTAGTGCCTCAACTTTATCATAGGCAAAAACTTAAGTTTTAGTTTCGAAAGTCTTAAGCAAAGCAAATAAGATTGCTTGCAAAAGTTTAACTCTTTTTCTTAAGAAATCCTCTTGAACTGAATGTTAAATCATCAGTTTTCTTTAAGTATGAAATAAAAGTAAGTTCAAGTGATATTTTAAAAGAAATAGAAGTTTAGAAATCCAAACCCATCCTCATGTGCCTTCAAGAATACTATCAAAGAAGAAAGGCTTAGTGTAAGGCATTCATATAATTCCGTTGGGTTCTTTACATCAAAAACATTCAAAACAAGAGGGATCGAAGAGAGGGACGACAGTGAGCCTAGAAAATAAGTTTTAGCTACTCATGAATGATGTAAAACAAGACATGTAAATAAAACAAGACATATCTGTGAATTGGAGTAGTAGAAGAGAAAGCTTGATCCTTTATTGATGTCATTTCAATTTTCAGATTACAATCACTCTATTCCTCTCTCACAAATATTTGGACTAAACTATAAATTAGAAAACAGAGATACAACTTCTCTATACTATCTAACAAAGAACCTAAACCCTAAAAACAAAGAGAAAAATTAAACTAATTTTCGGTCCCTTTTTCTCTAAAAATATAGTATTTAAAGGCGAAAACCAAATGGAGGAGGGCGTACGAAGATAGAAGGAGCAAACGCTCCCCCAACAAAAACAACCAAGCCACGAAAACGCGGCTTTGGTTGCGTATCCACGACCATGATGCGGCCATGTGGCCACACCTAGTTGGTGGGTCTTCTTTTGTTGGTGATACACTTTTATCTCTTGCTGGTTTTTCCGTTTCAGCTCCAGGATTTGACAAAACGGCCTTTGATCTTAGGCTTTAACCACTTGATTTAGGAAGATTCATTTTAACCGGTTTTAACCTCTCTTATTTGCCATGATCTGTCCTGATTTTCTGATTTTGAAATAATATTGAATTAAATCAGAATTTGATGGGCTTTTGGGCTCGTTTCTCTTTCCTTTCCTTTAGCAATGAGCCTGCATTTTATAAAGAAAAATAAGACTTATTAATATGATTTATTAGATAATAAATATGGTAATATGACAATATATATGTAATATATGTGACCGATCATCATGCTTTAAAAAAGGTAAGCAAAACAACTAAAGAAATTAAAACAAATATAGATTTTAACATAAGAAAAAAATTATGAATCTATAATACAAACATCCAGTTTACCATAAATGAAAGAAAATCTATTGAAATCAAGTGGCTTAGTAAAAATGTCTGCTAGTTGAAAATCAGTTGAAACATAATCAGTTTCAATATCTCCTTTCTCATAGTTATATATATCTAAAAAAGTGAGGTCGACTTTCTATGTGCTTTATCTTCCTATGTTGATTTGTATTTTTAGTCATATGAATGGTACTAATATTATCACAAAATATTTTATTATGATTGTAATGCAAATCATAGTCAAGGAGAGTATGTTTTAACTAAAGGACTTATGCACAATAAGCCCCGGCCGCAACATACTCCGTCTCGACGGTTGAGAGGGCTACAAAATTTAATTTCTTGGAATACCATGAAACAAGACAATTTCTTAGAAATTAACAAGTTTCACTTGTGCTCTTCCTATCCACTCTACAACCAGCATAGTTAGCATCTGAAAAACTCATCATGAAAATTGTCTGATCTTCAGATATCACAAGCCTATTTCAATAGTGCCCTTAAGATATCTAATGATGCATTTTACCGCAATCAAGTGGGACTCTTTAGAACAAAATTGAAACATAGCACATAGATACACAATAAACATAATATACGGCCTACTAGCCGTTAAATAAAGTAAACTACCAATCATATATCTAAAAAGTTTAATGTCTACATTTATTCCTTTTTCATCCTTGTCAAGTTTTGTTGTGGTAGTCATGGGAGTCTTGCTTGACTTTGCACCTTCAAGCCCAAATTTCTTGATGAGTTCCCTTATGTACTTGGCTTGATTTATAAAAATCTCACCACTCTTTTGCTTGATTTAGAATCCAAGGAAGTAGTTTAGCTCGCCCATCATCGACATCTCAAACTCATTCTTCATGCATGATTCAAAATCTTTACAAAGCTTTTCATTAGTAGATCCAAATATAATATCATCAACATAAAATTGAACAATTAGTATATCACTATTTACATGCTTTGTAAATAAAGTGGTATCTACTTTACCTTTTACAAAATCATTTAAAAAAAGAAATGTTGAAAGTCTTTCATACAAAGCTCTTGGAGCTTGTTTTAAACCATATAAAGCTTTGTCTAATTTGAAAACAAAATTCGGATGTGTAGGATCAACAAAACTGGGGGTCGTTCAGTATACACTTCCTCTTTAATAAAACCAATTAAAATGCGCTTTTGACATCCATCTGAAAAAGTTTGAAATCTTTAAAAAAAAGTAAAAGCAAGTGTAATCTTATGGTTTCAAGTCGTGCTATGGGAGCAAAGGTTTTCTCAAAATCGATACCTTCGATTTGGATGTAACCTTGGGTCACTAACCTAGCTTTATTCCTAACAACATTACCCAACTCATCCAACTTGTTCCTAAAATCTATTTAGTACCAATGGTTTGTCTATCATGGGGTTTGGAGACAAGGTGCCAAACTTGGTTGCGCTCAAATTGATTGAGCTCTACTTGCATATCAAACAACCAATATGTGTCGCCCTCGGCTTCGAGGATGTTCTTTGATTATATATGAGAAATAAAAGCAAAATGACCACAAAAATCATAGAGTTTGGAGCGAATAGTTACCCCTTTTGATACATCATCTATGATGTGTTACTTGGGATAACTTGTAGCATATCTCCAATCTTTTGGAAGTGGTTGTATTGGTGCCACTTCAACCTCTTAAACTTCACCTTGTTCATCAAGCTTTGGCTTATCTTCCTGGATGGGTGAGTCCTTCAAGGTTATTTTCTCTATGTTTTCACCTAAGAAATCAATCTCTACAACATTCTTAACAAAAGCATTAGATTCTTAAAATTTAACATGCATAGATTCTTCAATAGTCAAGATAGATTTATTGAAGATTCTATAAGCCTTGCTGGTGTTAGGATAACCCAAAAAATAGCTTCAAAAATTTTTGCATCAAATTTTTCGAAGTTATCTTTGGTGTTTAAAACAAAACATTTACATCCAAAAACTCTAAAGTAAGAACATTAGGCTTTCTCAAATAGTAAATTTTAAAGAAGTTTTGAAAGTATTTTTACAAAAATAAATTCTATTTGATATGTAACATGAAGTGTTTACGGCCTCGGCCGATATATATTGAGGGAGTCCGTATTAACTAATCATTGTCCTAGCCATTTCTTGAAGAGTACGCTTCTTCCTTTCAACGACTCCATATTGTTGTGGAGTTCTAGGACAAGATAATTCATGTCTAATTCCATTTTATATACAATAAGTGATAAAAGAATGGTTAATGATTCACCACCTCTATCACTTCTTATGTGCAAAATCGAAGAAAATTTTCTTTCTCAACACTTTTTTTAAAATATGAAAATACAAAAAAGTTTCATCTTTGTATTCCAAAAGAAAACCCATATAAACGAGAAAAATCATCAACCAAAACAAAACAGAACGGTTTCCATTTAAACTCTTTGTTTTAGTAGGACCAAACAAATCTATGTGAATTAACTCTAACAGTCTAGATGTCATATTATCCTTGATTGGTTTAAAAGACGACTTGGTTTGTTTCTCAAGTTGACACACATCACAAATGCGATCCTTTTCAAGGTTCAAGCAAAGAATACCCTTCATGATTTCTTAGAGTTAATTCTACATAGATGATCAAAAGTGACATGGCCTAATCTTCTTTGCCATAGCTAAGAATCCTCATTGAAAGAATTTAAACATGTAGCATTGCAATTTAAATTTAACATATCAATAATATACATTATTTTCACGAATTCTGGAAAGAATGCATTCATTGGTTTTACTATCTAAAATATTGCGAGACAAATCATCAAAAATAACTTTAACACCTTTATCACAAAGTTAACTAATACTCAAGAGGTTGCGCCTGAGACCATCAACTAAACAATATTTTCAATCAATGGGGATGAGCCAATTTTAATGTTACATATACTGATAATGATACCTTTTGAGTCATTTTTGAAGGTAGCGGTGCCACCTTCGTGATATCTTGATAGCGTTGTAAAGTTATGGATATCCTAAGTCATGTGCCTTGAGCAACCGCTATCAAGATACCCCCGCTCCCTACGTCTTAGAGCCTTAGTGTGTACCTACATCTGAAATACACCAAGAGGGGGGTGAATAGGTGTACTAGCTAATCTAGGACAAATGGTGTGGAATTTAAACTCAATTGCAACACATTATGTGTAACCAAGAGTGAGCCCAAATTTTCTGTGAAGGGCTCTGGAACTGCTCCTCGAGATTCCTCTAAATTAAGAGTTAAGGTGCTATATGAAGCTCTCTTGGTTCAACACAAGTATGGGCACACACAACTATATCTACCATATGAATATGTGCAATATAAAGCAATGCAAGATATAAGAGAGATAGAGGTGAGAGATAGTGGATCAAACGCAAACAACAAGATATGTTTTGAGATTCGAGCCACTGCTCTACGTCCTCGCCTTCACACAGAAGGATTTTCACTACGTACACACAGGACCTTTCACAAAGGAATCTCTGCAGACTGTCTAAAAATCACTGAGGACAAGTCAGCAGAAAGCAGAGATCTCCAAACTTCAGACGCAAGGCAGCATAGCCACTAGCGCAGCACCAAGACGCGAAGATGGAAACTCGCGTCTTAATGTTACTACAATAACCAAGACACAGAGCTCGAAAGTCGCGTCTCAGCACCACTGTAGTACCAGGATGCAAGGGCCAAAGTCCACATCACATATGAAGTTTAACGCAAAATTTGAAGTTCGCGTTTCTCAAGCGTTACTTCAGCGATAAAACGCGAGGCTAAAAACCTGCGTCTCAGTTATAACTGCCCTCATTACTTGGTCAATTACTGCCCACGTAATGACGGAGGTAACTCCATTATGGAGTATTTTTAGGGGACAATTTTACCCCCGAAACCCCTATAAATAGTTAAATAGTTCAGTCTGCTACTGAAAAGGGGAGAGTGGTTTGGGTCAGTATTTTTGGTCAGAAGAACTTTAGTTGTAAGGCTTAGAAAGACCAAAATCTCCAGCTAAGAAATATAAAGGTGAGAAACTCTTCTAAAAACTTGCTGAGTTCAAGTTAGTTCTTGCCTAAAAGTCTCTTTGAGATTTTTATTAGACAGAAGCTGTGTTACTTCGCCCACCATCCAAAGAGAAGATTCTCAAGAGGTCGAGACGTTCACCCGGTCAATGAAAAATAAGATTCACTTTCCATCGCCACATCAAGAACCCAACATTAACAAAGGAAAGATTTGAGCTTGAATATCTTCCCTCTCTTATAATCAGATTATTGATCCGTTGTAACTTTCTTTACAATCAAATAAAGAATTTACACGGGCCTTCAATTTTCCCCACCAAACAAGAGATGGCGACTCCGATGGGAACTGCTTTCTCTACCGATGAGCAAGTCATGGCACAAGGTGACGTCACATACATGGAAAAAACGGTCAAATTGCTTGTCGTGGAGTTCGACCAGGCAAAGTATGAAGAGTTTCTCTCTTCTGGCTCTAAGAGCCCTAGGGCGCTGCAGTACCAAAAGGTCTCCTCGGGGACCCGCTCTCAAATCCCTTCTGAGGTTTCTTTAGATGCAACTGGCGCGAGGAGTACCATGGCTAACCACATCACACAAAAGGCTCGCGTCAACATCTCCCACGAGACCCGCGAGGTCAGTGTGGTTGACGTTCAGCCCGCTCATGCCTGTCCTCTTCTTCAGCTTCAGGTTACAGGGGTTCCCAACAACCTGTACGGCGTAATCGAAACGCTGAACGTCGACAGAGATGACGTGCGCGTCAACTATAGACGCAAGAAGTTGAAACAACTATCTGTCAGCAATCTGCCCAACAGATACAAAACACGAGGCTCAAGCTCGCATTTCTTCTTAACTACGTCAGATGCGCGAAGTCTAGATTTAGAGACCTAAACGCGAAGCCCACAAGGCTTGCATTTCGGAAGCTTTACTTCCCAACGCGACGTTCAGCAGTGCGAGGTCTGTACCTCTCCTCAGAGACACAGGGCCCGCGTCTCTACAACCAAACGCAGAATTGAGAAGGTCCGCATGTCTTAACCATCGCTAACCAAATGCAATGCAAGGTTCACGTCTCTTCTCGCAGAGACGCGAGACCTACGTTTTAAAGCCAAAATGTGAGAGCCGCATCTATTTTACAGAGTGTGAGCTCCACATCTCAGAACCCTGCGTCTTAGATTCGCGACGCAAGAATGGCCCTCAGAAGCTGAAAATGAAATCAACTAGAGGGGGGGTGAATAGGTGATAAGGCTAATCTAAGAACTAAATGCGGAAATTAAAACTAATTTGCAACAACACTTGTGCAACCAACGAGTGTAGCCGAATTCCCCGTGAAGGGCTCTGGACTAACTTCCCTTAATTCCTCTGAATAAGAGTTGAGGCGCTATATGAAGCTCTCGTGGTTAAGCACAAGTGAGGCACACAAGCAAACGCAACCAAGCATAAAGATATAGACAATATGAATCAATGCAAGGCACAACCAAGCATATAAGATATGACAATATGAATGATGCAATGCAAAAATAGAGAGAGAGAGAGAGAGAGAGAGAGAGTTGAGAGTCAATTGATCAAACGCAAACAAGAAGATGCGTTTCGAGATTCGAGCCCCTAGCTTTACGTCCCCGCCTTCACCGAGAAGGATTTCTAATCTACTATCTTGTTCACCGGGGACTCCCACCGAGGGAACCTCCACCGAGGAGGATTTGTACAACAACCGGGAGTACCGAACTCCTCTCTCAACCAACAACCTCCACTGAGGCTATACAACCACAATCCACCTCTACCGAAGAGGGATACAAGCCAACACCAACTCCACCTCACCAAGAGGGAGCAAACAACAATCTCAACCTCTACCAAAGAGGGAGCAACCCAACAAAGCAAGGGTTTACAACTTGGTGGTATCTTTCAACCACAAACAATCTCTTTTCCCACAAATAAATGATCCTAATAGAATAGGATAGAGGATAGCTCTAGTGTGGAAAAACAAGTGTTTTGATCAAAGAAATTCTCTTGGGAAAACACCAAAATAGATATAAAAGTTTAGATCAAAAACTAATTCCCAAAACCCTAATTTCTTTGAAATAAATAAAATACTTTAAAACAAATAAGATGGATCTTTTGAGCTCTTAAACACTTTGAAAACTTGTTTTAAAAACCAGAGATTAGAGAAATTTTTCTTGTAAAAAATCTTCGCTAAAATCCCCAAGAGATGGGGCTTATATAGGCTCCCACAAAAATATAGCCGTTGGCTGTATTCTCAGCCAAATACGGCTGGCGGTCGACCGTCCGGTCGACCCCCAACGGTCATATTTTTGACCGTTGGGGGAAGCCGGTCGACCGCCCAAAAACAGAGAGTAAAACTCTCTGGTCCGGTCGACCGGCCCAAATGCTAGCCCAGACGTGCACAGGCTGTGCACGTCGGTCGACCGCCCGGTCGACTGGCTCCTGGTTCGGTCGACCGTGCGGTCGACCGACAGAGCCTGTCAGGCACTGTTCTGGGTCAGAAAAACAGGGTAAAAATTATTCTAATAAATCCCATAAATCTTCTCAAAATCCACAAAAATAGTTTTAACATTTTTCATTGAAATATAAACATGTGATAAAAATTTCATAACAAATATCAAACATTTTGGACTATTTTTGTGTCTTATAAATTTTGACAAAAACTAAAAACTATATTTTACCAATCTTGGATTTTTCAATACATGAATAAGAAAGTCAAAATAAGTTTGTCTAGAAAGTTTAAGCATGCATGTATATATAGAATACATCTACTATACATATAAACCATTTAAACTTGTTTTGATCTACTATTCATGAAACCAATGTCGGTTAAACCAAAAACCGAAAACCAATATCCAAAACATAAAACGTGTGTGTATTGTGAACTTAAGCATATCACACTATCTAATCTTTACACATGGATCTAAATACAAAACTAAACTAGGTACCGAGGTCTTTTTGTAGAGCGCCGTCTCCAAGCCGACTCGATCCAAAACTCCTTCCACCGAGCTAGACTCCATCGAGTGCTATATATGATCTTGTTGCTCGGGCTCTGGAATCACCATGTGAAAGGCTTCAAAACTCCTTGTTGAAGCTAATCACCAACTAACATCTTGGTTAATGATCTGAAACTAAACATCACAAGATTATTAGTAAACATAACTACATGAGTTAATCATCATCAAAACTAGAGTGGAAGGCCACTGGGCCAACAATCTCGCCCTTTTTGATGATGACAAAACTCATGGGGTTATATATGCATGGATTAAAGTTAAGCTTCAAGGAAGCTCCCCCTTAACTCATGCATCACAATAAACAAATAAATATGCAATGAAAACTCATAAACATGAATGCAAATACAAGGAGATAAACATGCATAAACAAGCATGAAACACGTCAAATACTTTTTCTCCTATTTGCAAAACAAACATAAACATATATGCATAAACATAAATACTTTTTCCAAAAACATGCATATATATCAAATACTTCTCTCCCTTTTTGTCAATCATCAACAAAGGGTCAAAGTAGAAACAAATCAATAAATTCTTCTCCCCCTTTTTGTTTGAAACAAAGAATTAACTAAGGGGTCAAACAAACAATGCAATAAATAGATCTATGCGATATACATTCATGAAGAGGAAGATGCTAAGTTAACTTCCCTACATATATGCATTACATGAAGAAGGGATGACAAGCCCTAATTCACATTACACATAATATGCAATGTATAAAGGAGATGTGAAGCTCCCCCTACACACGTGTATCGCATAAAGAAGAGTTGTCAAGCTCCTCAATATAGGATACACACAATATGAATCTATATGTAGAAGAGATGTTAAGCTCCCCTTGCATATAGGCAATATAAATAAAAACATTTTATGATACCAATTGAAATATGTCAATGTAGAACATTTCGATACCAATTGAAAGGAAACATAAAAACATTAAGAATTGATACCAATTGAAAGTAAATAAGGCATTGATACCAATTGTGAGAAAACAAATAAAATCTTGATATCAATTGAAAATATTATTCTTTATAAGTATATGATACCAAATTAAAAATAAATCTTCATTTTTTTAATCATTTTATATCATAAAGTAAGGGAGTGGAATACAAAACCAATGGTAAACAAGATACCAATTGAAAGATGAAATACGAGTTTTCTCCCCCTTTATGAAATACCAACTAAAACGATGATCAAATTAAATTTTTTTATTTTTATTTTTCATAAGCTTGTATTAGCATACCAATAAAACTAATCAATTGAAACATGATAGTCATTAAAATTCAAGCTTTAGCATAAACAAAATTTATATATGTATGAAAAATTAGATACCAATTGAAATTGATACTATATGAAATGAAAGCATACATACATACAAATATATGAGTATACAAAAATGTTAATATTGATACCAATTGAAAGAATCTGATGATACCAATTGAAACAACAATAATATCAAGTGTATATCTCATATTTCCTACCACCCATTCATGCTCAAGTTTAAAAGATTTTTAATATTAACATACAAGGCATGGACTCCCATCCAACCGCCCGTTGAAGGTAGGGTTTTCAAAAATAGATTTAAAAAATAGTGTATGTTTGAAAACATCTACCATAACGAAGAATCCCGCAACTAGTTAAATGGAAAAACTTGTAAACTAGTATGAAATCCTTCAAGTAAGGAATAAGACAAAATATTTTTCATGAAACATGAAATTCACATGCTAGCCAACACTCTAAGTCAATGAAGCATAAATAAGACTCATGAAAACAAAACATGAGTAAACTATAAAGATGAGTGTACAAACAAGATGTGAAGATCATAATCATGAAAGATAGACAATAAGCTCAATTTAGATTCCCTTAAACATGAAAACATGAAAAACAAAATTTCATTAAAAACAATTTATACTTCAAGGCATATGTATGTTTTGACAACACAAGAAGTATACATACATATCCCTAAACACAATTTGAGTCCATAATAAAGATTTGCATGAAAAGCAAATGACTCAAGGGGTATACATGTATATCTTAACGTTTGGCAAAATGAACACATACATGAAGCGAAAACACATGATCATAAAACATATCCAAATTGGAATACAAGTTTAAAATGCATGGATCATCAAAACTAGACTATACTAGCACATCTAATTGGTACAAATAATCGTTCAAGCCCAAACATATAAAGATTCATTTGTGACCCACTATATGTGCAAGTATATATCCTAATTTTAATGAAAACTAACATCCAAACGAGTAATCAAAACATGAAGCATAAAACGAGGCATAAATCAACATGATAATCATAAACATGATTATTATGTAAATTCACATGTTATTAGAACTATGATAAACATGATAGCTAAACATATACGAGAACACAAAATAATGGTCCATATTAAACATGGGTGTCTCAAATGCTATACATGCATATCAAAGGTCTAATAATCATGGCATTAACATAATAATCTATAAACATCCAAACATGCTACAAATCAATGATATGAACATGTAAAGTATGCAAGCATAAATAAGGAGTAAGAGACCGTTACCAAAACCTATGAGGCAACTCTCCATGTCTCCAAAACAAGGTGGTCCTCCCACCAAACTTTCCTTGAAAGTGATGCATCCAAAATGTCCACATGAAGCTCGGACGCATCCACTCCAAGGTACCGCTACTCTCACGTCATGTGAGAGCCCACACCTGCATCAAATACAACAGGGTGGTCTTTGGTACCCATACTCTTTTGGGTCCATGGGGGTTAGTACCTTTTCTAACCCAACAAATTTATTTGCTAAATTACAATCATTTATACGATCAAAACAAAATTTAGCAAGGTGGCCTTTACGTCCACAATGTGTACAAGTGTACACATGAGCATATATAGTGTGATGGATGTGACCGTGAGGAGCATGTGTATGTCGTGTATGGTGTGCATGCATAATAGGAACTTGTTTCTTTTGAAACAAAAATTCCCAACGTGTATGACTCGAAACACAATGGCTCAAAGTGGAGCCCAAACAATCCATATTCTTCTTTAGCATAGATATATCATTTTTAATTAAAGAAGAAGTGGAGCATGCAATAGGAGACTAGGTGAAACTATCCTAGCATGGCAAACATGTGAATCCATATTATTTTGCAAAGAAATATTTTTCTTTAAACAAATTTCTAAATCCTTAGAAATAGAAGCAATTTTCATTTTTAAAGAATCATTTTCTTTTAAAACAAAATTAACTTTTGAAGACAAGTTTTCATTTTTCTTCAAAATTATTTCACAATTATTTTTAGATTTTAAAACTTCATTTTCTTTTAGTGCAAGGTCTAGTTGAGATTTCAATGAATCCCTTTCATTAGAAATCTCCTCTTTATTTTGCAAAACCAACTCAAGTTTTGAAAACAAATCCTCTTTTTCTTTATTTAATTTACAAGTATTCTTTTTCAAAACTTTATATTTTTCAAGGAGGTTCTCACAAACAATAGATAACTCTTCATTTAAAGCATCGGCATCCATACTATCAAGATCATCAAATAAAGATCTAGCACTATCTGGTTTAGTTTCCGAGTATACCTCAAGGGAGTCATTCCCTTGGACCATAAAGCATTGTGGCTCAGATTCTCCACTAGATTCATCCTCCGGTTGGATTGGCAATTGAAGCTTGAAGGTGGTCAATTTGTTTCATACTGCAAAGGCGGAATCAAAGTTAGAAACAAGCATAAGATATTCTTTAGAAAGCGTGCTTCTAATAGCCTCAAGGGCTTGTGTATTGGCCCCTATATGATTGCGGTTACCAAGATAGCATTTCTTGGTAGCGGCAAGGAAAACATGCAAACCTAGGGTTTTCAAATACATGGACATCCTAATTTTCATGTGTCAATGTTGGAGACATCGAACATGGGAGGTGACAAGCAATCCATGAGTGTGTGCAAACAAATATACGTGTAAATGCAAATGATAGATTAGCAAGTCCAAGATCACACTCCTAGGTGGTTAAACCAAATATCAGGAGCGTAGGCTCTGATACCAATTGAAATCACCTAGAGGGGGGTGAATAGGTGATAAGGCTAATCAAAGAACTAAATGGGGAAATTAAAACTAATTTGCAATAACACTTAGTGCAACCAACGAGTGTAGTCGAATTCCCCGTGAAGGGCTCTGGACTAACTCCTCTTGATTCCTCTGAATAAGAGTTGAGGCGCTATATGAAGCTCTCGTGGTTAAGCACAAGTGAGGCACACAAGCAACACAACCAAGCATAAAGATATAGACAATATGAATCAATGCAAGGCACAACACAAGCATATAAGATATGACAATATGAATGATGCAATGCACAAATAAAGAGAGAGAGAGAGAGAGTTGAGAGTCAATTGATCAAACGCAAACAAGAAGATGTGTTTCGAGGTTCGAGCCCCTAGCTTTATGTCCCCGCCTTCACCGAGAAGGATTTCTAATCCACTATCTTGTCCACCGAGGACTCCCACCGAGGGAACCTCCACCGAGGAGGATTTGTACAACAACCGGGAGTACCGAACTCCTCTCTCAACCAACAACCTCCACCGAGGCTATACAACCACAATCCACCTCTACCGAAGAGGGATACAAGCCAACACCAACTCCACCTCACCAAGAGGGAGCAAACAACATTCTCAACCTCTACCAAAGAGGGAGCAACCCAACAAAGCAAGGGTTTACAACTTGGTGGTATCTTTCAACCACAAACAATCTCTTTTCCCACAAATAAATGATCCTAATAGAATAGGATAGAGGATAGCTCAATTGTGGAAAAACAAGTGTTTTGATCAAAGAAATTCTCTTGGGAAAACACCAAAATAGATATAGAAGTTTAGATCAAAAGCTAATTCCCAAAACCCTAATTTCTTTGAAATAAACAAAACACTTTAAAACAAATAAGATGGATCTTTTGAGCTCTTAAACACTTTGAAAACTTATTTTAAAAACCAGAGAATAGAGAAATTTTCCTTGTAAAAAATCTTGGCTAAAATCCCCAAGAGATGGGGCTTATATAGGCTCCCACAAAAATATAGCCGTTGGCTGTATTCTCAGCCAAATACGGCTGGCGGTCGACCGTCTGGTCGACCGCCAACGGTCATATTTTTGACCGTTGGGGGAAGCCGATCGACCGCCCGGTCGACCGCCCTAAAACAGAGAGCAAAGCTCTCTGGTCCGGGCGACCGCCCGGTCGACCGGCCCAAATGCCAGCCCAGACGTGCACAGGCTGTGCACGTCGGTCGACCGCCCGGTCGACCGGCTCCTGGTTCGGTCGACCGTGCGGTCGACCGACAGAGCCTGTCAGGCACTGTTCTTGGTCAGAAAATAGGGTAAAAATTATTCTAATAAATCTCATAAATCTGCTAAAAATCCACAAAATAGTTTTAACATTTTTCATTGAAATATAAACATGTGATAAAAATTTCAAAACAAATATCAAACATTTTGGACTATTTTTGTGTCTTATAAATTTTGACAAATACTCAAAACTGTATTTTACCAAACTTGGATTTTTCAATACATGAATAGGAAAGTCAAAATAAGTTTGTCTAGGAAGTTTAAGCATGCATGTATATATAGAATACATGTACTATACATATAAACCATTTAAACTTGTTTTGATTTACTATTCATGAAAACCAATGTCGGTTAAACCAAAAACCAATATCCAAAATAAAACGTGTGTGTATTGTGAACTTGAGCATATCACACTATCTAATCTTTACACATGGATCTAAACACAAAACTAAACTTGGTACCGAGGTCTTCTTGTAGAGCGCCGTCTCCAAGCCGACTCGATCCAAAACTCCTTCCACCAAGCTAGACTCCAACGAGTGCTATATATGATCTTGTTGCTCGGGCTCTGGAATCACCATGTGAAAGGCTTCAAAACTCCTTGTTGAAGCTAATCACCAACTAACATCTTGGTTAATGATCTGAAACTAAACATCACAAGATTATTAGTAAACATAACTACATGAGTTAATCATCATCAAAACTAGAGTGGAAGGCCACTGGGCCAACAGAAAAGCCCTCAAAAACCCGAGGCTAATCCCTTCGGTCCTCCTCTGACGGATCTAAGTGATTACTTGACAAAGAAAAGGAGTGCTAATCAGATCACTCCATCTTGTTGCTATGAACGGCTCATCACTGTAATGCTCTCTGAATGTCACTGCAACTCACATGTAAGCAAGCAGTCGGTATTCAGACGATTAACCTTAACCTCCCGATTAGCCAAAAGGCGTCATTCTCACAGAAGGGGAACCTTCCCTAACGTGGAGTACCCTGAAATTACTGCAAACATGGCAAGCAAAAGTAGGAGAAAATAACCGACAATCAGCTTTGACGAGTCTGATACGGAACCAGAAGGAGTGTACCAGCATACTCACACTCGGACTGGTGCAGTAGTTCCAATTGACTACAGTGCCCTAGCTCAGGTATTGAAGTAAGGGAATCACACTCTGCCATCGCAAAATCACAGGCCTCGAACTCTTCTATAGAGAAGAAAGCCTTTGCTACATGACAAACACTCCCAAAGAGACGACCATGCGCTTAGAACAGCAAGCCCAGGTCCAGAGGGAATGATTCGATATGATTCGCGCCCAATAAGAATCTATTGATACCCTCAAGCAAATGCTTGCACAATTACTTGAAGACAAAAGGAAGTCAACTGACAAAGCTTCTTCTAAGAAGTCTAAAGGCAAACGGAAGGAAGGGGAAAGCTCATCTTCTGTGCATATCGAGGAGAAGGGGCAATCCAATTCCGAGTCGTCTAAATCCTCATCTAAAGAGGAAGGCAATCCAGAGAATGGGGGTAATCATTCTAAAAGAATGAATCAATTAGAGCAGTGTCTTGAAGTCCTTACCAACCAGAAAGGCCTCCAAGAAGCAGGAGTGGTCTGGCCATATCCTGCCGAGTGGGACCTTGTTCCGTACCCTTCTAAGTTAAAAGCTCCGACCCTACAGGCTTTCGACTACAAAAGGTCACCGAACCAACACATCTACTACTTCAAGTCTCAAACGGGGAATGTAGTAGATAATGATGCCATCTTGGCGCATTTATTCATCGGCACTCTAAAAGGGCTTGCCTTTGAATGGTTCATGAAACTCCCAGAAGGCTCCATAAAAAATTGAAGTGATTTAGAGAAGCTCTTCCTAACACGATTCTTCGAAGATGACTCGGAGGTTACCATGCCAACTCTCCTGGCAACAAAGTAGCAAAAGGGAGAGTCCGTCAAAGCATTTGTGAAAAGATTTCAGAATATGGCACTCCGATGTCCTAGCGGTATGACCCAGGCCACCCTGGCGGAAACATGCCTCCACAATTTACAAACTTTGCTCCTAGCCCAGATAGGGGTTGTTGAAAGTCGCACATGGAAGTAATTGGTCCAGCAAGGTGAATAGGCTGAAGAGATTATCGCTAGGGTTAAGGCGGAAGAAAACAAGCACAGACCTGAAAAGTCGACAAGGCGTGCCAGAAGTATCTTTTCAATCAAAGAGGAAGGATACATTCGCGACAGAGACAAAATCCCCCGTTAAATCTCAGCCAACCAGAGGGGGAGGTTCTTTAAGTCGGTCGCGTGCCAACAGGCAATACTCCTTCAAGATGAGCACGTCGATTCGTTATTCAAGTTACTCAACAAGATCAACAGATTAAAGTTTTTTGAACCTAGACGTCCCGAAGAGGTCGGCAAGACCGACAATCCCAACTACAGCTTGTATCATAGGATATTGGGGCACCCCACCAAGAGCTGTTATATCTTCAAAGATATTCTTCAAGCTCTGATTGATGCGAAAGTACTCAAGCTCCGTCCAGAATAGAAGAAAGTGACGGCTAACATAACGTCATTTCTTCAGTTCAGAAACTAGCCTCCAACACCGGTCGGAGTTGTTCCCATCCTGAAACGGGAACTAAAGATGATCAATACAGACCCGCATCACCAGCAAGAGAAGGGTCTTGTACCTATCCTTATACATCAGGGAGAAATTATGTGGATTCATTCCGACCTTGTGGAAGGCTAACAGTGGACTACGGTTACCAATAAAAATCCAAAGGCAAAGCAAAAGCTTCGTCCTGCAATGTGGTGTACGCTTCTTCCCGGGAAGCAGAAACCGATGTTCCCTCACTGATTCGGAGGAAATAATTGTCCTTGCCGCAGAGCTCAATAAACCACTCGTGGCCGAAACTTGTTCGGGTCAGTAATATTTAAAGAATTATGACGAGATGGCGGCAAGCCCTCCTAAACCTACTGCATAATCAACTAAGCCTTCGCGAAGCAACCTGTAGAGAAGCAGAAGGAGCCTTAGTTTTCTAAGGCTCTCCCAAAGGACAATGCGGAAGGATCCTCAACACCTTACCGCTTTGACGTCCTGGCTCAACTGGCTAATATTCCAGCTAGGATCACCCTTTATGAGCTCCTAAGACTATCAAAGTCAACAAGAGAAGCTCTGAGGGAAGCCCTAGTTGATGCTGAGGTCTTCATGGCCCAGATTCTAGCTGGACAATAGGAGGAAGATGAAGAAGACTGCCTCCATGCCTCTCAAATTGCCTCCTGCATCACCTTTACGCCAGATGACATGCTGGTCAAGGGGAAACATGATAGGCCCCTGTAATTCACAGGGTACATTGGATCGTCTGAAGTGAGCCGCATTCAGGTAGATCCAGGATCAGCGTTGAGCATCATGCCTCGCCGGGTCATGCAGCATTTAGGGATCCCCACCCACCGATTGAGCGCGCCACCCAAACTACCATCTATGGTTTCAACGCCAATGGTACGCGCCCAATGGGAAAGATCAAACTCAAATATCAGATTGGGGATCTGAGATCTGAAATGACGTGCTATGTAATTGACGTCAACACTTCGTAGAATTTGCTGCTCGGATGATCGTGGATTTATCGAAATTCCATCGTCCACTCCACTCTCCATCAAGTCATGAAGTACATCGACGGAAGTAGAAAAGTCCGAACGTTGATTGCCGAAAGGCATCCAGAACTATTTCACAAAC
Source organism: Agave tequilana (assembly GCA_038442645.1). Lineage (NCBI taxonomy): Eukaryota > Viridiplantae > Streptophyta > Magnoliopsida > Asparagales > Asparagaceae > Agave > Agave tequilana. The sequence continues at coordinate 52,846 of JAVJIF010017594.1, forward strand.
TCCCTCCCGTACCAGGATTCTCTGGTGATGAACGAAAATCCACAGCCAGAGGAACTAGACTCTGATAATGAAGCTGACACTGAGCCAGAGGCGGAAGAAGAGTACATGTGGGAATTAAATTCACTTGTAACGAGCATTAATAAGCTCGATGTTAATAACACCGTCGATGATGTAGGCGAGTGGTAAAGTTGAATTTGGCTTATTTTTTTGTGTTTGCTTCTGATTCAATACCGTCAGGCACTAGTACCGAGGTGGATAATGACCCCTGGTTGGCAATGGATGCTCTGACATCATTACATGTACTAGTGAAGTCATCCGTCAAAATGTACCAAGATGTCAATGATGCAAAAGAATCAGTATTCATGGTCCCAGCAAGACGCAAAGGCCAAAAACCAATTCTTTTCAGAAGAATTAAGTCTAAATTGATGCCTCGTGAAGACTCAGAAAGCGAGAACGAATCCCCTCAGTTCTCTCATTATGAGCCAAATGTACTCAGACTGAAGGAAAACTTGGGGTATGATCTAACAAGTGGCCCTGGTTTGCACTAAAGCAAAGGAAGAAGAACACTACTTTGATCTTTCATTCCGAAAAGGAAGACCCCTGATTATTATCATCGAACTCACGGGGTATTGGGCTATGTGTCAACTCCGATCTCATCAGCCTCTGAGTTCGAAGAGTCATTATACCATAATCACTCATCAGGCACATCATCGTGGGAGTCAGATGTCAGTGTCGGCAACATCTTCAGAGAACTTTCAGTAAATATGACTTCAACAAGTCACCTGAAAGATGGAGATGAAGAAATAATTCAGTCAGATACAGATTCTTGATCAAACTCCTAAACACTCTCTGGGATATTCGCTTCGAACAACGCGAACTGATTGAGGTGAAACCTGCACACAAATAAAGAATTTCAGAAATATAAAATAGAGATGTGCAAGTGCTCAATTCTACCGCGATAGCAAGTAGCTATGCGGGTCGTGATCCACAAGGAGGGACTAGCGATGAAAGCTTTTTAGTAAGTTCTCTTTTAAGCTACAAAGAATGGTTAAAGATCTTCTTTTAGTTCTTAAAAAGAAAATGAAAAAAAGGAGTTAAAGTCAAGTTAGGAAGAAAGTGGTAGAATGAGAAGGTGGAGAAAATAGAAGTGATATGTGCAAAGAAATTGAAAAAGAGTGAAAGAGATTTGGGTGATTATGGTGTTGGTGATCTACACTAAAAGTTACAAGAAAAGAAAAAAAAACTAAAATCTAAAAAACATACTTACCTCTTCGACGCCTGCTTACCTTTTACCCTTATCGATGATGTACCTTTACTTGAAGGTGAGCGAAGCAAGGCAGATGAGATCTTCCCCATTCCTGTTTTATACTATAAAATGAAGGGTGAGCTATACTACCATAGAAATTGATATCCATCACCATAAGCCATCGACGGCACTTGCAAGGACAAGGCAAATTCAAGGCTATCGGTTTCATTTGGATCAACAAACACAAAAAAGGGAAGCGAACAAAAATAAGAATAGAAAAGAAAAGGAAACCTCGATACGATTCAAATAACAATGGAAGAAAATATCACTTACACGGTGTCACCTTCAGTACAAGCTTGCTCTCATTCCTCCATGAAAGTCTCCTCTCCTCTCAGTTACATAAATAAAATGAAAATTACATAAAAGAAAACTAAAAACCTAAGTTACAAACTACAAATTAGCCTAAGTTCTGCTCTCTGCTTGGTCATTCTTTTGCAGGTATTTATAGAAGAAATACAGAGGTTAAAGGAGTATGAAGATAGGAAAAGCTGGCTATTTCTGAATTTGAATCCTCCCCTTATCTCCAAACTTGATTTGATGTGGATATTCAGTTCTGATCTGCAATTTATTGGTGTGTTGATTGCCAAATATCACTTATCAAATGATATAATTAGAAACAGTGATCAACATAAGAGTTGTAGCTCTGTCCGTCTGCTTTCTGGATCATCTTGAATCATTAGATTTAAGATTCGGTAGCGAAAGTTATGATTCAAATATTAAAATATATCCAGTCAGAATCTGAGTCAAACTTGCTTCATCTCATCCGTTGATCTTCTCTCTATCCATTTATCTCTCTGTATTTGATATTATCCTCGGTTGATCTTTAGCTAACCATAATGGATTTATAGAAATCTGAATTTTACCGGTTTCCATTTGGTGTTATCTTTCTGATTTGCTCTGATCTTCAGCTGAACATTTGCCCCAATCCTTAATTTGTTCTAACTAGATCTGGGATCATCCTCAGCTAACCAAATAGATCCAGTTAAATCTGATTTTAACTGGTATTTATTTGGTTTATCCTCTTTCCCTTCATTATTATCTTCTGCAAAATAGATATTTAAGATAAGGAAATTAGCAGATTTATTACACGATAAATGTAGGAGTGTAATGAAAAGAATACAAAATATATGTACGATCACGAACCACCCACGGAAGATAAGGTCACCCAGATTAATCTGGGAGGCGAGGCTAATCCCAGGCTCATCTTTATAAGCGAAAGCTTATCACCCTCTGAGATAGAAGATCTAATATCTCTTGTGCGGGAGTATATAGATGTTTTCACTTGGACTTATGGGATATGCCTGGCCTTGACCCTCAGGTGGCTATGCATCGCCTCAATATCAATTCAGATGTGAAACCAGTCAAACAACAACATCGACGGTTCCATTCAAAAATAATGGAACCAATCCAGTCAGAAGTCAAAAAGCTTATAGACTCTGGCTTTATCAGGGAGGAACAACACCCTGATGTATCGTCCCTGTTACCAAGAAAAATGGGAAGATCGGGGTTCGTATTGATTTTCGCGATCTAAATGAGGTCATCCTAAAGATGAATTCCCTCTTCCAATCACAGATGTCATGATCGACAATACATGTGGGTTTGAATGAATGTCCTTCATGGATGGATTCTCAAGATACAATCAAATCAAAATATACCCTGAAGATGAAAAGCATACTTCTTTCAAGATACCACTGGGGGTGTATTGCTATATTGTCATGGCCTTTGGTTTAAAGAACGCGAGGGCAACGTATCAGAGGGCTATGAATGCAATTTTCCACGAGCACATGCGTAAAACAGTGGAATGGTACGTCGACGACATTATAGTGAAAAGCCGTACCAAGGCCAATCACATAGCGGATCTGAAAATGGTATTTGTGGTGACATCCAAAGGAATCCACCTCGATCCAGAAAAAGTCCGCGCTATCCAGGAAATGCAGCCTCTAAGGAATCTTAGAGAGCTTAGAGGGCTGCAAGGGCGATTAGCGTACATCCAGAGGTTTATCTCAAATCTCTCAGGGAGATGCCAATCTTTCACCAAATTAATGAAGAAGGGTGTTTCATTCATTTGGGACGATGCTTGCCAACAAGCGTTCGAGAAAATTAAACGATACCTCATGCAACCACCCGTCCTCATAGCTCTAGTTTCAGGAAAACCTTTCCTGATATATGTTCGAGCGATGGACCATTCCTTAGGAGCTTGCTAGCCCAAAATAATGATCAGGGACACGAGCAGGCAATCTACTATCTGAGCAGAACCATGATCGGAGCCGAACATCGGTACAACCTGATCGAAAAGAAATATTGGCATTGGTGTTCGCCGTTTAGAAAATGCGACACTACTTGGTGGGCGAAACTATAAATGTCATATCAAAAATTAACGCTTTCAGGTTGCTTATGACAAAGCCATCGTCGCTAAATGGTTGACCGGCAAAATGGGCCATACTGCTCTCCCAATATGAGATGCACTTTCTACCACAAAAAGTCATGAAAGGATAAGCAGCAGTAGATTTCCTGGCTGAACATCCAGATCTGAGAGCGACCAAACTTTATGAGATCTTCCAGACGAGGTCGCTGAAGTTTGTCTGACCCAGACATCTTTTGAAGGGCAGGTTGGCAACTCTTCTTCGATGGTGCATCGAGAACAGGTCTGCGAGGGAATGTCATAGTAGGAGTGAGGGTAGTACTGGTCTCTCTACAGAACTACGTAATTCCTTGAGCATTCTAATTAACCGAGCCATGTTCCAATAATGTAGCGGATTACAATGCTCTCTTGATTGGGATACAAATCGTTGATGAGATTGGCGTTAAAAATCTCGAAGCATACAGTGACTCTAAGCTCATCGTTAACCAAGTTCGCGGAGAGTACGAAGTCAGACATGAAGATTTAGTACCCTACTACAATGCAACTATCTACATGGCCGATAGATTTACAAACTTTTTCGTCTACCATATACCTCGCCAACAAAATGCGCACGCAGATGCACTGGCATCTCAGCTGCTTCATTGGCTTTTCTAGCTGGAGTAGTAAAAAAAATACTCGTCTACAGCCATGACCTGTATTGCCTGAGATTCACTTTTGAAGATCACCAAAGGAGAGACTGTCAAGTCAAAGGAGCTTTAAAGACTTCAATAGGTCTAGAACTTAGGGATTGGGGGTTCCCGTACATCGACTATGCACTGTACAACATTCTTCCTGAAAACCCCAAAGAGGCGGCTGCCATTAGAAGGAAAGCCCTTAATTCTACTATAATGTGATCACGCGAACACTCTACCGTCGATCGCATGATGGGATCCTCCTTCGCTACCTCTCACAAAAGGAGGCACAGAATGTACTCAAAGAAGCCCATGACGGCATATGTGGAGCTCATCAGCCTGGCCCGATGCTTGGGGATCACCTCCGAAGACTAGGGTATTATTGGCCTAAGATGGTCCCTGATGCCATCGCATATGCCAGGCAATGTCACGCCTGTCAGGTCCATGGTGACTTCATCTATCAAGCATCAGGACATCTTCACCCTACAACCTCTTCCTGGCCATTTGAGATGTGGGGAATGGATGTGGTTAGCCCTATCAGCCCACCTTCATCCAAAGGGCATCGGTTCATCTTAGTTATAACTGATTACTTCTCTAAATGGCCTGAAGTTATTCCCCTGAGAGAGGTAAAGGCGTCTGACGTGATCAAATTCGTTAAACATCACGTTATTTACCGCTTCAGTGTGTCACGAGGGATCATTCATGACAATGGGTCCCAGTTCGTCAGTCAAGCTTTTCAAAAGTTCTGCAACAAGTTCAGAATTCAGAGTGTGTCCTCAACGGTATACTACCCAGCCGCTAACGGCCTTGCAGAAGCTTTCAACAAGACTATTGGAAAGCTTCTCAAGAAATTCATCTTCAAAAGCTAACACAATGGGGATGACAAGTTAGGTGAATGCTTATGGGCGTATCGCACGACAGTTCGAACCCCAACAAAAGCTACACTATTCTCCTTGGTATATGGTGCGAAGCTATACTCCCATTCGAAATCCAGATCCCATCTCTACGTGTTGTCCTGACGGCAGAGATGACAAATGAGGAGAAGCACCAACTGCGACTCCAAGAGTTGGAGGCTTTGGATGATAAACGCCTACAAGCTCAATAGCAAATCGAGCGCTATCAAGCTCGAATTACCAGAGCCTTCAACAAGAAAGTTAAGGAATGAACTTTCATGAAAGGAGACCTTGTTTTAGCCATCAGAGACCTATGGTGATGACGCATAAGACCAAGGGAAAATTTCAGCCCAAATGGAAAGGACCATTTGTAGTAGAGTCGGTCTATTCAAATGGAGCATATCGCCTTATAACCTCAGACGGTGATACGCTTATGATGCCAACCAACGATAAATTCTTGAAAAATACTATCCTTGATATCATTTTTCTCCTGATCAGGTTAATATTACACCTTTGATCAAAAATCCAGATCCAAGATGTTTGGGGAAACACCAAAGAAAAGCTTCTCTCCTTCATTGGATTACATACGGTCGATCAGTGTCGAACTGATCGAGCGCTGGTTACATCATGATGCATGATGTAAACATTAAAGAAGAAACAAAGTGTAAGACTTCAGTTTTAGCCTTGTTGCTCTTCTCTTGCGTATCCATGGACATCCGACGCCTCTGACAGCTAAGGATAGAGGAAAATGTAGACTTTTAAGTCCAACATAAGTCTTTGACAACTCATCATGCTGAGAGAAATAGCATGGCTAGGCCAACTCAAACGGTAGTTGGTAAAGGCACATCAAATCCGTTGATAGCTTAGGCTTTGCTAAAAATCCAAAGGGACTTGGTTCCATCCTTTGCTCCAAAATCTCTTACCAATTCTTTCTCATAGAATGGTGAGGCCACAAAAATACCTATGTTCATCTCTCTAACGAAATGAACTAGGACTTGTCATGTTAACAGTAAACCTCTAACAAGCTGGATTCCCCGATCCCCAGTGAGTTCAGTCACGTTAATTTTAAACCTCTGACAATAAAACTCATTAAAAATCCTAGTTGTTATGTTAATATTGTACCTCTAACGGCGAATCTCTCATCTCCCTAGGAAATCAACAATTGTCACGTTAATATTACATCTTTGACAATTCCTTTTATTTTTCACCAAAATCCCCTACCAACTCTCTTCCATAGAGTGGTAGGTCCACAAACGAAACCATTGTTAAGTTTAATACCACACCTCTAACAATAAAAATTTTTAATACTCCCCAACGAGTACAAACTTCACTTGTCTCTCCTCTACATGGAGTCACAAGTCTTCAAATTTGTCAAGTTTAAAATTATACCTCTGACATTCCAAATTTCACTTGTCAATTCTCATTAATAGAATAACAAGTCCTCAAAATTGCTCCTATCGCAAACCATTCTTGTCAAGTTTAAAATTACACCTCTGACATTCCAAATTTCACTTGTTAATTAGAATAACAAGTCATCAAATTTGCTCCTATCGCAAACCAATTCTTGTCAAGTTAAAATTACACCTCAGACATTCTAAATTTCACTTGTCAATTCTCACCAATAGAATGACAAGTCCTCAAAATTGCTCCTGTCGCAAACCAATTCTGCCAAGTTAATATTAAACCTCTGACAAATTACTGTTAAGTTTAACACTACACCTTTAACAGTGATTAAGTTGCTGTCAAGTTCAATATTAAACCTCTGACAGTCACCTTTTCTCAGGCTTCCATATCAAAGCTGAGATGAGCGATGCTAAGTTTAACATCACACCTCTAGCGTCTAGTTCATTGTTAAGTTTAATAATACACCTATGATAATGACTTTCCCTTGAACTTCCCTATCGAAGTTGAGATGACTAATGCCAAGTTCAAAATTACACCTCTAACATTATCTTCACTAAAAAGTTTAACATTACACCTATGATAGTGATATTTTCAGTCTTCCCAAATAAAGCTGAAATTCCCGTTGAGTCAAGTTAATATCACACGTCTAACTCACATTCCTGTCAAGTTAATATCACACCTCTGACAGTAAACTTAAATTCCTGAAATGAAAATTTTTCCTAACTTTGACTTGTTAAGTTAATTATCACATTTCTAGCAAGTCGAGAGTTCCTACTTCTATTTGTCTGATTTTCAATGCAACAAGAAATTCAAGACATATAAGAAGGCAAGAAAAAGTGTCACTTTTATTGATATTCAGGCATATGAAAGTGATACAAGACGCTCTCTTATACAATAAGATTGAGTGTTACAATAAAGGAGTACAAAGAAGTCCCTCTCGCTGAGTGGAAGGTTGCACTCACTCCTTAAAACATGAAAGGTACATGAAATTCTTCTTGACTGCGGCAAGGAAAAGAGGATTGACTACTTCTTTTCTTAAGAACAATGGTGTTTCTCGAGGTCGAAATGCAGAGAAGCATCCTGATTCCACCCGACCAACTGGTGTGGGCCGTAATCCTTCGCTTAATGGCAGGTTTTGCAACCAAAGAACTGGATCTTCCTTAATCAAAATTGGCAAAGGAAGGATCCGAGACCTTACTAGTGGGCAGATTTTGTCACCAAAAATCATGATCTTCTTGATCAAAATTGGCAAAGGAAGGATCCGAGACCTTACTGGTGACATCCTCTTTCCTATGGCCTTCAAGGGCACCATACCCACCACCATACCCACTGTGACCATGACGAACCCGGGGCATTGCTGGTGTGTCATGTCCAATAAGACCTTGAAAAATATCAGTAACTGCGCGAAGCTTCCTTGCCCATGAACCAGAGCTTTGACTCCCCAAGTGCTCGCTAATCGAACAAGCTGGCCGGTCAAAATATTCTCCCAAGAGCCCAGAAAAGAAGCAGAAGACTGACTAAGGCTGCCAGAACTTGCAAGAAGCAAAAACCGAAAGGTTAAAATTTTGCGAAGACAGGAACAGAAAATCTGAGGTGCAAACGTGAGACTGAAGTCATGAACTCCAGACGCGGAGTTAACCAGTATGGATCCGAACGCGGTCTGGTTTTAGACCTGCGTCCGAGATATAAGACGCGAGGTAAGTCAAACGCAGAGTTCGCCACACCTGCGTTTGAGATATAGGGGTTGCCACATCCAAGTCTAGAGGTCTCAAAAGAGCTAGAATTCTCTAAGTCAAGAACCTCAAACGCGAACTTCATGTACAAAGCTCGCATTTCAAAAATCCAAACACAGAGTTTATCACACTCGCGGTCGAAGAACTTGTGATTTAGAGTTTAAAGTTAGTAAGCTCGCGCTTCATCAAGAAGTCCGAAAGACACGTCTACCGAATACGGGCGCATCAATTAGATTTCAAGAGAAGATTAAGAGATCGAATTTCTTCAATGGACAGGAAAACAGAAATTCAGGGGGACTGAGTATTTCATGGCGATAAATAGTTCCTACCCAGGGAAGGATTCTCTAGAAGTTGGACTTTATTCATCAAGGCGCGACCGTAAAAGCATTTAAAGTAATGCTTTTTGTTCTTGAAATAACTTGACAGTGATAATCTTCGGAGAAGATTGAAAGAAAGCATGGAATTTTTGAGTTCTTGTTGTTCATTAGAACACATGCCCTTGGAAGGAAGGCCCTTGAAGAGAAGATAGACAAATCAAGACGAAGTCCTTCAGAGCGCATGCTCCCAAAGAAAACAGTTAAGATAATGGACTGAAAAGGGGGTGAGGCCTATTTATAGGCAAACCATAAGGCTTGTAATTAATGACATAAAAATCAAAGCCATCAGCCTTAATGCCTGCACAAACATCAAATCCAATACGAAGTTGACACGTGGATTGGCGCTCCAGGAAACACCAACGTCACAAGTCCACACCGTCAATGTCGACTTGGCATTAAAAGATCCAACAAGATTTTTAAGACGGATTGCATGTGACGCTTTGGAGGCTGCGTCCTAGAGTTCGCATCCATTCACAAGAAATGAAATCCGCGTCCTGAAGTCCGCGTTCTTATACGGACTTAAAGGCCTTGTCCTTTCATAAAGAACCACAGCCGCGCCTCCCTAAGTGATCAAGAATCGCGTCATCTCAGTGATCCAGAAGCGCATCTTGTCACTAAACCAAGACCATGCTCCATAACAATTTAAAGTTACGTCCTGAAGTCTGAGTTCTTGCACAGACTCAAGGGCCACGTCCATGAATTCGTGTCCTTTCATAAACTTGAAGGTCACAACACAGGTCCGCATCTTAGAACCACGTCCCTGCCAAATAGATGAGATTCGCGCGTCTTTCTTAATGAGCCAGAACCGTGTCTCCACCAACAGTTCAGAGTCACGTTTCTCATATCCGCATCTCAACTACAAATGATAGTCGCGTCTCGATCAAGAACTCCGCGCAGCCTGAGTTTATTATTCATGGCTGTACCCTATCAAAGCGACTAAGGACTGCGTTTTCATAAACAGTTAAGGAGTGTGACTATGAAAGCTGAGTTCATTCAGGCAGCAAAGAGTCCGAAAGGATAAAGACAAGAGAAGAATTTGAGAAGTTTTATTATTTAAATAAAAAATGATAAAAATAACACGAACACTCTTATTTGACAAATGGAGTGTTATGAAAAAAATGGAACGATATAAAAAGGAAAAGAAGACTAATAATCCTGCTTCGCCAAAGAATGGATTCATTCCCAGGGGCGCTGCATCTCCTGCTGACGTGCCCTTTCAGCTTCTACCAAAGCTTGGACCCGCAACTCTTCCTCTGACAAAAAACTCTTCGTAGCCAGTTGTGCCTGAAGAGACTCCAACCTAGAGGAATGAGTGGTAAGTGTAGGCTATCTAAAAATCACTGAAGACAAGTCATCAAAAAGAAGAGTCCAAACTCTAGATACAGGGCTAATCATAGCCACTACCACATCACCAAGACGTAAGGGTCAAAACCCGCGTCTCAGCCTTATTGCAGTAGCATCACTACAGTACCAAGACGCGAGAGTCGAAACCCGCGTCTCAACATCACTGTAATAACTAAGACGCAGAGCATGAAAGCCGTGTCTCAGCATTACTGCAGTACCAAGGCGCAGAGTCCAAAGCCCGCGTTTCACGTGAAGCTTGACGCAGAATTTCAAGCTCACGTTTCTCAAGCATCACCTCAATAGAAAAACGCGATGTCCAAAACCCTGCGTCTCGGTTATAACTGCCCTCATTACTTGGTCAATTACTGCCCACGTAATGAGGGAGTTAACCCCCATAATGGAGTGTTTTTAGGGGACACTTTTACCCCCTGAGGCCTCTATAAATAGCCGAGTTTGCTATGGAAGAGGGGTCAAAAAGGTCAGAAAAAATTTGATCAGAAGAACTTCGATTGTAAGCCGTAGAAGGACCAAGATATCCAGCTAAAAGAAAGAGAGAGCTCAACTCTTCTAACAACTTGCTGCTTAAACTCTCTTTGAGATTCTTTTTGGACAGAAGCTGTGTTACTTCGTTCACCATCCAAATAGAAGATTCCCAAGAAGCCTTGATGTTCACCCGGTCAACGGAAAACAAGATTCACTTTCCATCACCACATCAAGAACCCGGCATTAAACAAAGGGGAGATTTGAGCTTGAATATCTCCCCTCTCTTGTCAAAGGATTATTGATCCGCTATAATTTTCTTTACCATCAAATAAAGAATTTACACCTCGATCTTCGATTTTCCCACCAAACAAGAGATGGCGACTCCGCTGGGTTCTGTAGGCTATCTAAAAATCACTAAAGACAAGTCATCAAAAAGCAGAGTCTAAACTCCAGATGCAGGGCTAATCATAGCCACTACCACAGCACCAAGACACAAGGGTCGAAACCCGCGTCTCAGCCATACTGCAGTGCATCACTACAGTACCAAGACGCGTGGGTCGAAACCTGCGTCTCAACATCACTGTAATGACCAAGATGCGGAGCATGAAAGCCGCGTCTGAGCATTACTGCAGTACCAAGACACAGAGTCCAAAGCCCGCGTCTCACGTGAAGCTTGACGCAGAATTTGAAGCTCGCGTTTCTCAAGCATCACCTCAATGGCAAAACGCGATGCCCAAAACCCTGTGTCTCGGTTATAACTGCCCTCATTACTGGGTCAATTACTGTCCACGTAATGAGGGCCCCATTATGGAGTATTTTTAGGGAACACTTTTACCCCATGAAGCCTCTATAAATAGCCCAGTTTGCTATGGAAGAAGGGTCAAAAAGGTCAGGAAAAATCTGGTCAGAAGAACTTCAGTTGTAAGCCGTAGAAGGACCAAGATATCCAGCTAAAAGAAAGAGAGAGTTCAACTCTTCTAACAACTTGCTGCCTATACTCTCTTTGAGATTCTTGTTGGATAGAAGCTGTGCTACTTCGTTCACCATCTAAAGAGAAGATTCCCAAGAAGTCTTGACGTTCACCCGGTCAACGGAAAACAAGATTCACTTTCCATCACCACATCAAGAACCCAGGATTAAACAAAGGGGAGATTTGAGCTTGAATATCTCCCCTCTCTTGTGACAGGATTATTGATCCGCTGTAATTTTCTTTACCATCAAATAAAGAATTTACACCTTGATCTTCAATTTTTCCACCAAATAAGAGATGGCGACTCTGCTGGGGACTACTTTCTCTACCGATGAGCAAGTTGTGGCGCAAGGTGACGTCACCTACATGGGAAAAATGGTCGAATCACTCATTGTCGAGTTCGACCAGGAAAAATATGAAGAGTTCCTCTCTTTCGGCTCCAAAAGCCCTAGAGCGCGGCAGTACCGCAAGGTCTCGTCGGGCACCCGCTCTCCAGTTCACTCTGAGATCCCTTCAGATACAACTGACAAGAAGAGTGCCATGGCTAAGCATATCACACGTAACACCGGCGTTAACATCTCCCATGAGACCCGCGAGGTTAGCATTGCTAATATTCAGCCCGTTCACGCCCGTCATCTTCCACAGTCCCGAGTCACCGCGGGTTCCCAGCAACCCGTACGGCATAACCGAAATGCTAAACGACGAAAGGGATGATGTGCGCGTCAACTACAGGCGCGAGAAGCTGGAACAATTACCTATCCAGCAGATACAGAAGTGAGGTTCAAGCCCGCGTCTCTCCTGAACCACGTCAGACACGCAAAGTCCGCGTTTGGAGACCTAAACGTGAAGCCCACCAAGCCTGCGTTTCTGAAGCTCCACTTCCCAAACGTGACGTTCATCAGCGTGAGGTCCGTACCTCTTCTCAGAGACACAAGACCCACGTCTCCCCAATCAGACGTGGAATTGAAAAAAATCTGAGTATCTCAACCATCGCTAGCTAAACGTGACAACCAACAGCGCAAGGTCTGCATCCCTTCTCAGCGGAGACGCGAGGCCTGCGTTCTCAAGCCGAAATGTGAGAGCCGCGTCTGTCTTATAGGACGTGAGTTCTGCGACTCAGAACCCTGCGTCTCAGCTTTGCGACACAAGGGTAGCTCTCAAAAGCTGAAAAGCCCTCGACAACCCGAGGCTGATCTATTTGGTCCTCCTCCGACAGATCTAAGAGATTATTTGACGAAGAAAAGGAGTGCTAATCAGATCACTCCGTCTTGTTGCTGTCAACGGCTCATCATGGCAATGCTCTCTGAATGCCACTGCAGCTCACAGACAGGAAAACAGTCAGTATTCAGACGATTGACCTCAACCTCCAGATCAGCCAAGAAGCGTCACTCTCACAGAAAGGGAGCCTTCTCTGACATGGAGTACCCTGAAGTCACTACAAACATGGTAAGCAGGAGTAGGGGAAAACAGCCGGCAGTCAGCTCCGATGAGTCTGACACGAAACCAGAAGGAGTGTGTTGGCATACTCGCACTCGGACTAGTGCGGTCGCCCCGATCAACTACAGTGCCCTAGCTCGGGGCATTGAAGTAAATGAATCACATTTCGTCGTTGCAGAATCGCAGGCCTCAAACTCTTCTATAGAGAAGGAAACCTTTGCATACATGACAAATACTCCCAAGGAGACGGCCAGGCACTTTGAACAGCAAGCCCAGGTCCAGAGGGAACAATTTGATATGATTCGCGCTCAACAAGAGTCTATTGATACTCTCAAGCAGATGCTCACACAATTGCTTGAAGACGAGAGGAAGTCAATCGACAAAACTTCTTTTAAGAAGTCTAAAGGCAAACGGAAAGAAGGAGAAAGCTCATCTTCTGTACATATCGAGGAAAAGAAGCAATCTAATTTTGAGTCATCTAAATCCTCGTCTAAAGAGGAAGGCAGCCTGGAGAATAGGAGCATTCATTCCAAAAGAATGAGTCAATTGGAGCAGCGTCTGAAAGCCTTTACCAACCGGAAAGGCCTCCAAGAAGCAGGAGTGGCCCGGCCATATCCGGCCAAGTAGGACCTTGTCCCATACCCTCCTAAGTTCAAAACTCTTACCCTATAGGCTTTCGACGGCAAAGGGTCACCGAACTAATATATCTACTACTTCAAGTCTTAGACAGGAAATGTGTTAGATAATGATGCCATCTTGGCACGTTTGTTCATCGGCACTCTAAAAGGGCTTGCCTTTGAATGGTTCATGAAACTCCAAGAAGGCTCCATTAAAAACTGGGGTGATTTGGAGATGCTCTTCCTGACATGCTTCTTTGAAGATGACTCGGAGATTATAATGCCCACTCTCCTGGCCATGAAGCAGCGAAAGGGAGAGTCAGTCAAAACATTTGTGGAAAGATTTCAAAATATGGTACTCTGATGTCCCAGCGGTATGACCCAGGCCACCCTAGTAGAAACATGCTGTCACAATCTACAAACTTCACTCCTAGTTCAAATAGGAGTCGCTGAAAGCCGCATCTGGAAGCAATTGGTCCAGCAAGGTGAACAGGCTGAAGAAATTGTCGCCAGGATTAAGGCACAAGAAAACAAACCCAGACCCAAAAAGTCGACAAGGCGCATGCCAGAAACATCTTTTTAATCAAAAAGAAAAGATAATTTGGCAACAGAGACAAAATCCCCCGTCAAACCTCAGCCGGTTAGGGGAGGTAGTTCTTCAAGTCAGCCACGTGCCAACAAGCAGTATTCCTTCAAAAACGAGCATGTCGATTCGTTGTTCAAGTTACTCAACAAGAGTAACAGATTGAAGCTTCCTGAAGCTAGACGACCTGAAGAAGTCAGCAAGTCTGATAATCCTAACTACTGCCTGTATCATAGGATGCTAGGGCACTCCACCAAAAGTTGTTATGTCTTCAAAGACATCCTTCAAGCTCTAATCGATGCAGAAGTGCTAAAGCTCCGTCCAGAGCAGAAGAAAGTGACAGCTAATATGACATCATTTCTTCAATTTAGAAAATAGCCTCCAGCATCATCCGGAGTAGTTCCCATCCCAAGAGGAGAACTAAGAATGATCAATACAGACCCGCATCACCAACAAAAGAAGGGTCTTGTATCTATCTCCAAACCTTAGGAAGAAATTATGTGGGTTCATCCTGACCTTGTGGAAGGCCAACAGTGGACTACTGTTATCAACAGAAAGTCCAAAGGCAAAGCGAAAGCTTCGTCCTGCAACATGGTGTGCGCTTCTTCTTGGGAAGCAGAAACTGATGTTCCCTCACTAACTGATTCGGAAGAGGAGACAATCGTCCTGGCCGCAGAACTCAATAAATCGCTCGTGGTAGAAACTCGTTCGGGTCAGTCATATTTAAAGAAGTATGACGAGATGGTGGCAAGCCCTCCTAAACCTAATGTAGAGTCAGCCAGGCCCTCCACGAAACAACCAATGGAGAAGCAGAAAGAGCTTCGGTTTTCCAAGGCTCTCCTAAAGGACAATGCGGAAGGATCCACAACACCTTACTGCTTTGACTTCCTGGCTCAATTGGCCAATATCCCAGCCAGAATCACCCTTTACGAGCTCCTGAGACTATCAAAATCAACAAGAGAAGCTCTGAGGGAAGCCCTAGCTCTTGCTGAAATTTTCATGGCCCAGATTCTGACTGGATTACAGGAGAAAGATGAAAAGGACTACCTCCATGCCTCCCAAAATGCTTCCTGCATCACCTTCACGTCAGATGACATGCAGGTCAAGGGGAAACATAATCGGCCCCTGTACTTCACGGGGTACATTGGATCGTCTGAAGTGAGCCGCATTTAGGTAGATTCAGGATCTGCGTTGAGCATCATGCCTCGTAGGTCATGCAGCACTTAGGGATCCCCAACCACCGATTGAGCGCCACCTAGACTACCATCTATGGTTCAACGCCAATGGTACGCACCCAATGGGGAAGATCAAGCTCAAATGCCAGATCGGGGACCTAAAAGTCTAAAGTGACGTGCTATATAATTGACGCCGACACTTCGTATAATTTACTGCTAGAACGACCGTGGATTCATCGTAATTCCATCATCCCCTCCACTCTCCATCAAGTTATGAAATACATTGACGGAAGTGGGAAAGTCTGAACATTGATTGCCGAAAGGCATCCGTTCAAGGGGGGTAGAGAACTATTTCACAGACTCCTTCCTGTACCAAGACTCTCTGGAAACAAACGAGAACCTACAGCTAGAGGAATCAGACTCCGGTAATGAAGCTGACACTGAGCCAGAGGTGGAAGAAAAGTGCATGTGAGAATTAAATCCACTTGTAACGAGCATTAATAAGCTCGATGTTAATAACACTGCCGATGATGTAGGCGAATGGTATATTAATGAAGAGTTGAATTTGGCTTACTTTTCTGTGTTTGCTTCTGATTCAGTACCATCAGACACTAGTATCGAAGTGGATGATGACCCCTGTGTTGGCCCAAAGGCCTTCCACTCTAGTTTTGATGATGATTAACTCATGTAGTTATGTGTACTAATAATCTTGTGATTTTAGTTTCAGATCATTAATCAAGTTATTAGTAGGTGATTAGCTTCAACAAGATGATTTGGAAGCTACCCACATGTTGATTCAAGAGCCCAAGCGTCAAAGATCATATATAGCACTTGCTCCGTGGATCAAAGAGTTTTGGATCGAGTCGGCTTGGAGATTGCGCTCTACAAGAAGACATCGGTACCATAGTTTAGTTTTGGGTTTAGATCCTAATTGTAAAGATTAGAATAGTATGATAAGCTCAAGTTCACAACACACACGTTTCATGTTTTGAATATTGGTTTTCGGTTTTTCGTTTTAGGTTTAACCGATCTTGGTTTTCATGAATAGATAGATAGTCTACTTCATGAGTTTTATGTTTTGGTATTTATGACAAAACATATTTTTGAATTAATGACAAAAACTATGATATATATTTGTTTCATGTATATTGGATTTCTATCCATATGCATCATGCCTTAATGTTGTTTAATATCATGTTTTTGTACTTGGAAGAGTTTTGGACAAAATGTATTTTCCATTAAGAATCCAAGTTTTAGAAAATACAAGGTTTGGTTTTTGGTAAAAATGAAAAGACATAAAAATAGTTTTAATTGCTTGATATTTGAGTCAAAACTTTTTATCACAGGTCTATATATCAATGCAAAATGCTAAAACTATATTTGGGGACTTTTACAAGAGTTAAAATGATTTATTGGAATATTTTCAACCCCAGTTTTCTGACCTGTTTTTGTCTGCCAGACAAGGTCGGTCGACCGAACGGTCGACCGCACCAAGTAGTCAGTCGACCGGGCGGTCGACCGACGTGCACGGATACGTGCACGCTGACTACAGCCTTGGCCGGTCGACCGGGCGGTCGACTGACTGAGAGCAGATTTGCTCTCTGTTTGTTTGGGTCGACCGGGCGGTCGACCGGGTATTACAACGTTCGAAAATTCGAACGTTGGGCGGTCGACCGACCGGTCGACCGTAAGGGCAATTCTGGCAAAACTGCTGCCAACGGCTATTTTCCAAATCTGCCTATAAATATCCCATTTGAAAGAGTTTTTCTCTAAGATTTTTTGTGCCAAATTTTTCATACTCTCTGGTGTTTTTACAGCAATCAAAAGAAGTTTTTGAGCTTGAATTGAACAATCCATTTGGTGTTTTCATTAGGGTTTGGAAAATCAAAGAAAGGGTTTTTGGGAAAGGATTTTGATTGAACTTCTCTATCTTAGTTTCAGTTTTTCCCAAGGATTTTTCTTTATGATTTCTGATTTCCATTCCTTTGGTTTTATCCACACTTGAGCAAAAATCTACTATCTATATCTATAGGATATTTGGGTGGGAAAAGATATTGTTTGTGGTTGTTGTGTTGACCACCAAGTTGTAACCCAATCTTTACTTGCTTTGTGCTTTGGGTTGTATCCCTCAAGTTGTGAGGTGATCCTTGTATTGGTTGAGAGGTGTTTGTTGTTGGTTTGGAATTTGCCTCAAGGAGGAGGTTGTGATTGTTTGGTGTTTGCCTCAAGGAGGAGGTTGAGATTGTTGGATTGGAGTTGTGCCTCAAGGAAGAGATTGTGTTTGTAAGGAGAGGAGTTGGGTACTTCTTGTAATTGTGATTGCCCCAAATCCTCGGTGGAGGTTCCCTTTGTGGGAGTCCTTTGTGGTCAAGCTAGTGGATTGAAAATCCTTCGTGTGTCGAAAGCGGGGATGTAGAGCTGGGTGTTCGAACCTCGGAACATATCTTGTTGTTTGCGCTTGATCCATTGGCTCTCTCTCTAACTCTCTCTTTACTTTGTGCCTTGCATCTACTTATATTGCTCATTCATATTTGCTTGGCTTGGTTGTGTGCATCACTTGTTGATAGCACTTGAGTGTGAATTGCATTAAGTTTTTAATTCCACATTTAGTTCATAGATTAGCTATATCACCTATTCACCCCCCCTCTAGGTGATTTCAATTGGTATCAGAGCTAGTGCTCCTGATATTTAGGTTTAACCACTTAGGAGTCAAGATCTTGGTTTGCTAATCTTCATTTGCATTATCATTTGCACTCATACTAGTTTGCACTCATGGCTAGCCCTCCTATGTTTGACCATTTTAGACTTGATGCTTGGAAGGTGGACATGACTAGGCATTTAAAAACTCTAGGTCATCTAGTTTATCAAGCCATCACTATAGAAACCCTCCCTAATAGTAGCAAGCATAAGAAGGCCAATGCACTTGCACTTAGAACACTTAGAGCATCTCTCAATGAATATCTTGTACATGTTTTTGATCGATATGATTCGGCTTTTGCAGTTTGGAGCATATTGACGTCTCCCAAGCTTCTAACGATTCTCAACAAGATGAGGAGATCTAGGAGAGACAATTCCGAAGAGCGTTGCCTTATGGTCCATGAGAATGACTCCCATGAGGTACATTCGGATTCTCAACTAGTTGATAGCTCTAGTTCATTTTGTCATGGATGTGGTGAAGTTCAAACTTTAAATATGGAACTTGCTCAAAAGCTTGAAAAATTCTTAGAAAAACATGAATCTTTGAAAACGAAGAATATTGTTTTAAAAGAAGAATTAAATGATTTATGCACATCTTTTGAAACCGTTTTGCAAGAGAAGGGAGAGATTGCTAGTGAACGTGACTCACATAAATCTCAACTTGAACTTGCCCTAAATGAAATTAATGTTTTAAAAAGCCAAAATGATTGTGATGATGTTTTGAAAAACAATGAGATTTTATCTTCAAAGTTGGATTGTGTTTTTAAAGAAAATCTTACTTTGAAAAATAAAATTGATTCAATTACAAAAGAATTGGATTTGGTTTTGATTAAAAATAAATCTTTACAAAATGAGATTGATATTCATGCTTGTCATGCTAGTGTAGCTTCTTGTTCTAGTACACCTATTGCATGCTCCACTTTATCTTCTAGCATTGAAAATGATATAAATAATTTGAAGAAAAGTGTTGATAGTTTGGGCTCCACTTTGAGCCATTGTGCCATGAATCATTCACGTTTGGAAAACTTGGTTCACAAGAAACAAGCTACATCTTTGCATGCACACCCAACACGGCATACACATGCTCATCACGGACACAATCATAACATGTATGCTCATGTGTACACTTGTACACATTGTGGTCGAAAAGGCCATCTTGCTAGATTTTGCTATGATAGATTACATGTTGAAAATTTAGCAACTAATCTCGTTTGGGTTAGGGGAGATACTAACCCCTATGGACCCAAAAGAAAATGGGTACCAAAAACCACCTCTATGCTTTTTGATGTAGGTGGGACCTCTCGCATCACGTGAGGGTATTGGTGCCTTGAGGTGGATGCGTTCTAAGCTTAAAAGAGAATCATTTGGATGCTTCACACTCAAGGAAATTAGGTGGAAAGGACCACCGTGTTTTGGAGACATGGAGAGTTGCCTCTTCGGTGTTGGTAACAATCCCTTACTCCATTTATTGTTTACATGCTTCCATATCATCTTTTGTAGCATGTTTTATAGTTTCATGATTTCTATGCTTATTGCCATGTTTGTTAGACTTATGCCTTACATGATTAGTACTTGAGACACCCATGTTTTATATGGACCCATATTTTGTGTTCTCTTTATGTTTTAGCTATCATGTAGACTATAGATCTAATGCTCATGTCTTTAACATAATGATCATATGGATGTTTGTGATATATCTTGTGTGCATTTCATTTGCACATTATTCATTCTTTGTTCGATCAATTCTCATACAACAAGGTTGCATTGCGCACCTCTAACCCATTCAAGGGGAATCAGGAGGAAGGAGTTCAGAACCCTTCACGGGGTATACGGCTCTTAGTCTTGTTTTGAGAGATCGTTGCATCATTCATCCATCTTAGTTTTTAAAAGGTCATTAATACTTCATATTTTTGATTATTATGATTGCAGTTAGCATATTGATTTTATCCCGTTTTATGCTTCATGTTTTGACTACTTGCTTGAATGATAGTTTTCATTAAGACTAGAACCTATATTTGTACAACTAATGAGCTACAAATAAACCTTTATATATGTTTGTGCTTGAATGCTCATTTGTATTCATTTGATGTACTAGTATAGTCTAGTTTTGATGATTCATGCATTTGACTTGTATTCACCATTCTATGTAATTTGGTTGACTTGATGTATATGTCTATTTTGTCCAAACTATCATTTATACATATACATCGTTGAGCCACGTGCCTTCATGCATATTATTTTGTGGACTCTTCATGTTTGGGATATGTATGTATACCTTAGTTTGTACATGACATACATATGCCTTGAAGTTTAAATCATTGTGATGATTTCCATGTTTGATAGTGATTCTCATGATTTATGATGATTTCAATTAATTTCATGTTTCACTTATGTCTCATATTTGATGATTTCTATATTGAGCTTGATTGTCCATTTTCATGATGATATGTTTCTCACAACACTTGTACACTCACCCTATTTGATGTTTTCTCATGACTTAGTTTTCATGAGTATAAATTGTGCTATATAGATTTTTGAGTGTTTGGTGATCATGTGATTTTCATGTTTCATGAAAAATCCTTTTAGTTCATCTTGAAGTATTTCGTACTAGTTTTCATATTTATCCATAACTAGTTCGTGTTCTTCATTTTGGTAGTGATTTTCAAACAAACTATATTTTCAAATCTATCTTTTGAAAACCCCTACCATCTATGGGCGGTTGGATGGGAGATCATGCTCATGTATGCTTTATAATGAAAATCATTTTAAACTTGATCATGAAATGGGTGGTAGTTGATATGAGCCATACACTTGATCTTTTGTTGATTAAATTGGTATCATTAAATTCTTTCTATTGGTATCAATCTTGACATCCTTTTGTATACTCATATATGTTTTGTTTTATATATGTATGCTTACACTTCATATAGTATCAATTTCAATTGGTATCTATTTCTTACATACATATATAGATGATTTTTTTGTGCTTATTATATCCCTATATCTTAAAGCACAAATTTTGGTTATGTTAAGCTTGAGTTTTTCAATTGGTATTCAAATACAAGCTTTATCATAATTTTAAGATTGCTAAGCTTGAATTTTTAATGAATATCATATTTCAATTGATTTAATTTTCAATTGGTATCTTATTTCAAGCCTATGCATATTTTCTTTTGGTATTTCATAAAGGGGGAGAAAACTCACATTTCAATTTTTCAATTGGTATTTGGTTTATTATTGGTTTTGTATTCCACTCCCTAATTTTATGTTGATTAAAGAATTAATAATTTCTTTCATTGGTATCCTTTACTTATAAAGTAAAATATCTTAAATTGGTATCAAGATGCATTTGTTTACACAAAATTTGTATCATGTGTTTTAATTTTCAATGTGTTTATTTTCAATTGGTAGCAAGTTTACTTTACATATCTACCTTTTTGATAAATGTTGATTTGTTTTCAATGTCTTGTTTGGTATTGTCAAATTTTATTTACAATTGGTATCATTTATGCACTTCATTGTCATATCGTAATTTTACGTTTCTATTGTTATCACCCCTTGTTGATTCCTTGTTTCAACCAAATAGGGGAGAAGAATTTGCTTCTATTATGATTGTTTTTAACCCCTTTGTTGATGATTGACAAAAAGGGGGAGAAGAATTTGAGTTTATATGCATGTTTGTGTATGCATGTTTTTATGTTTTAGTATGATTTATTAAAGTTTAATTGGTATCATTTAATATGTTCATTTTTTTTGGTATCAAGAGCCTCATTAGTTTTGTTGGTATCAAGAGCTTCAATAGTTTTGTTTTGCAAATTGGTATTGGTATCAAGAGTTTGTTTTGAAAACATACTTTGTTTTGTTTAACTTGTATCAAGAGCATGTTTCAGAACTTGATGTTAAATTGGTATTAAGAGCATGTTTTAGATCTTTATGTGTTTTATGCATGTTGATGCATACATGTTTAAGAGCTTACATTACATATCTATTTGTTTATTCCTATGCATGAGTTAAGGGGGAGCTTCTTTGAAGCTAAACTTTAATCCATGCATATATAACTCCATGAGTTTTGTCATCATCAAAAAGGGGGAGATTGTTGGCCCAAAGGCCTTCCACTCTAGTTTTGATGATGATTAACTCATGTAGTTATGTGTACTAATAATCTTGTGATTTTAGTTTTAGATCATTAATCAAGTTATTAGTAGGTGATTAGCTTCAACAAGATGATTTGGAAGCTACCCACATGTTGATTCAAGAGCCCAAGCGTCAAAGATCATATATAGCACTTGCTCCGTGGATCAAAGAGTTTTGGATCGAGTCGGCTTGGAGATTGCGCTCTACAAGAAGACATCGGTACCATAGTTTAGTTTTGGGTTTAGATCCTAATTGTAAAGATTAGAATAGTATGATAAGCTCAAGTTCACAACACACACGTTTCATGTTTTGAATATTGGTTTTCGGTTTTTCGTTTTAGGTTTAACCGATCTTGGTTTTCATGAATAGATAGATAGTCTACTTCATGAGTTTTATGTTTTGGTATTTATGACAAAACATATTTTTGAATTAATGACAAAAATTATGATATATATTTGTTTCATGTATATTGGATTTCTATCCATATGCATCATGCCTTAATGTTGTTTAATATCATGTTTTTGTACTTGGAAGAGTTTTGGACAAAATGTATTTTCCATTCAAGAATCCAAGTTTTAGAAAATACAAGGTTTGGTTTTTGGTAAAAATGAAAAGACATAAAAATAGTTTTAATTGCTTGATATTTGAGTCAAAACTTTTTATCACAGGTCTATATATCAATGCAAAATGCTAAAACTATTTTTGGGGATTTTTACAAGAGTTAAAATGATTTATTGGAATATTTTCAACCCCAGTTTTCTGACCTGTTTTTGTCTGCCAGACAAGGTCGGTCGACCGAACGGTCGACCGCACCAAGTAGTCAGTCGACCGGGCGGTCGACCGACGTGCACGGATACGTGCACGCTGACTACAGCCTTGGCCGGTCGACCGGGCGGTCGACCGACTGAGAGCAGATTTGCTCTCTGTTTGTTTGTGTCGACCGGGCGGTCGACCGGGTATTACAACGTTCAAAAATTCGAACGTTGGGCGGTCGACCGATCGGTCGACCGTAAGGGCAATTCTGGCAAAACTGCTGCCAACGGTTATTTTTCAAATCTGCCTATAAATATCCCATTTGAAAGAGTTTTTCTCTAAGATTTTTTGTGCGAAATTTTTCATACTCTCTGGTGTTTTTACAGCAATCAAAAGAAGTTTTTGAGCTTGAATTGAACAATCCATTTGGTGTTTTCATTAGGGTTTGGAAAATCAAAGAAATGGTTTTTGGGAAAGGATTTTGATTGAACTTCTCTATCTTAGTTTCAGTTTTTCCCAAGGATTTTTCTTTGTGATTTCTGATTTCCATTCCTTTGGTTTTATCCACACTTGAGCAAAAATCTACTATCTATATCTATAGGTTATTTGTGTGGGAAAAGATATTGTTTGTGGTTGTTGTGTTGACCACCAAGTTGTAACCCAATCTTTACTTGCTTTGTGCTTTGGGTTGTATCCCTCAAGTTGTGAGGTGATCCTTGTATTGGTTGAGAGGTGTTTGTTGTTGGTTTGGAATTTGCCTCAAGGAGGAGGTTGTGATTGTTTGGTGTTTGCCTTAAGGAGGAGGTTGAGATTGTTGGATTGGAGTTGTGCCTCAAGGAAGAGGTTGTGTTTGTAAGGAGAGGAGTTGGGTACTTCTTGTAATTGTGATTGCCCCAAATCCTCGGTGGAGGTTCCCTTTGTGGGAGTCCTTTGTGGACAAGCTAGTGGATTGAAAATCCTTCGCGTGTCGAAGGCGGGGATGTAGAGCTGGTTGCTCGAACCTCGGAACATATCTTGTTGTTTGCGCTTGATCCATTGGCTCTCTCTCTAACTCTCTCTTTACTTTATGCCTTGCATCTACTTATATTGCTCATTCATATTTGCTTGGCTTGGTTGTGTGCATCACTTGTTGATAGCACTTGAGTGTGAATTGCATTAAGTTTTTAATTCCACATTTAGTTCATAGATTAGCTATATCACCTATTCACCCCTCCCTCTAGGTGATTTCACCCTGGTCGGCAATGGATGCTCTGACATCATTGCATGTACCAATGAAGTCGTCCCTCAAAATGTACCAAGATGTCGGTGATGCGCAAGAATAAGTATTCATGGTTCCAGCAAGATGACGCAGAGGCCAAAA
Organism: Agave tequilana; assembly: GCA_038442645.1. Taxonomy (NCBI): domain Eukaryota; kingdom Viridiplantae; phylum Streptophyta; class Magnoliopsida; order Asparagales; family Asparagaceae; genus Agave; species Agave tequilana. Next base: position 77,145 of record JAVJIF010017594.1, read on the forward strand.
ACCAATTCTTTTCAGAAGAATTGAGTCCGAATTGATGTCTCACAAAGACTCAGAAAGCGAGAACGAATCTCCTCAGTTCTCTCATTATGAGCCAAGTGTACTTAGAATGATGGAGAGGATGGGGTATGATCTAACAAATGGTCCTGGTTTGAACTTCGACAAAGGAAGAAGAGCACTACTTCGATCTTTCATTTCGAAAGGGAAGACCCCTGACTATTACCATCGAACTCGCAGAGGTTTTGGCTATGTGTCAACTCCGATTCTGTCAGCCTCTAAGTCTGGAGAGTCATTATGCCATAATCACTCGTCTGGCACATCATCGTGGGAGTCAGACTTTAGTGTGGGCAACCTCTTCGAAGAACTTTCAGTAAACATGGTGTCAACAAGCCACCTGGAAGACGGAGATGAAGAAACGATCTAGTCTGATACAGATCCTTGGATCAAATACCTAAACACTCTCTAGGATGTTCACTTTGAACAACGCGAACCACCCACGGAGGATAAAGTTACGCAGATTAATTTGGGAGATGATGCTAATCCTAAGACCATCTTTATAAGCGAAAGCCTATCATCCTCCGAGAAAGAAGATTTAATATCTCTTGTATGGGAGTATATAGACGTTTTTGCTTGGAAATACGAGGACATGCTTCGGCTTGATCCTCGAGTGGCAATGCATCGCCTTAACATTAATTCAGACATGAAGCCAGTCAAACAGCAACAGCAACGGTTTCGTCCGGAAATAATGGAAGCAATCTAATCAGAAGTTAAGAAACTTATAGACTTTGGCTTCATTAGGGAGGAGCAACACCCTGATTGGGTAGCCAATATCGTCCCCATTACCAAAAAATCAGAAAGATCCGGATTTGCATCGATTTTCATGATCTAAATGAGGCCTGTCCTAAAGATGAATTCCCTCTCCCAATCACGGATGTCATGATTGACAATACGTGCGAGTTTGAACGAATGTCCTTCATAGATGGATTCTCAGGTTACAATCAAATCAAAATGTACCCCGACAATGAAAAGCATACTTCTTTCAGGACACCACTTGGGTATATTGCTATACTGTCATGCCCTTCGGACTGAAAAACGCTGGGGCAACATAACAGAGAGCTATGAATGTAATTTTTCGTGAACACATGCGTAAACTAGTGGAATGCTACGTTGACGACATTGCAGTAAAAAGCCGCGTCAAGGGCGACCACATAGCAGATCTGAAGACAATTTTTGAAATCATGCAGGCACATCAATTGAAGATGAACCCCACCAAATCTTTCCTGGGGGTAGCCAGCAGTAAATTCCTAGGGTTTGTGGTGACATCCAGAGGAATTCACTTTGACCCAAAAAAAGTCTGTGCTGTCCAGGAGATGCAGCCTCTAAGGAATCTCAGGGAGCTTAGAGGATTGCAAGGGCGACTAGCGTACATCCGAAGGTTTATCTCAAATCTCGCCGGAAGATGCCAACCCTTCACCAGATTGATGAAGAAGGGTGTTTCGTTCATCTAGGATGATGCTTGCCAACAAGCGTTCGAGGAAATCAAACAATACCTCACGCAACCACCCGTACTTATAGCTCCGGTTTCAGGAAAACCTTTCCTGCTATATGTCCGATCGATGGATCATTCCTTAGGAGCTTTACTAGCCCAGAATAATGATCAGGGACAAGAGCAGGCAATCTACTATCTGAACAGAACTATGATCAGAGCCGAGCATCGGTACAACCCGATCGAAAAGGAATGTTTGGCGTTAGTGTTCACTATCCAGAAAATGTGACACTACTTTGTGGGCCAGGCTATAAATGTCATATCAAAAGTTAACCCTTTGAGGTTGCTCATGACGAAGCCATCATCACAAAATGGTCGACTGACTAAATGGGCCATACTGCTATTCCAATATGAGATGCGCTTTCAATCACAAAAAACTGTGAAGGGACAAGCGGTGGCCGATTTCCTGGCTGAGCATCCAGATCCGAAAGCAACCGAACTTTACGAGATTCTCCCAGACAAAGTCGCTGAAGTTTGTACGACCCAGACATCTTTTGAAAGACAGGTGTGGCAACTCTTCTTCGACGGGGCATCGAGAACAGGTCCACAAGGGCATATCATAGCAGGAGTGGGGGTAGTACTGGTCTCCCTATAGAACTATGTGATCCCTCGAGCATTCTCATTAACCGAGCCCTGTTCCAACAATGTAGCGGAATGCAATGCCCTCTTGATTGGGATACATATGGTGACTCTAAACTCATCGTTACCCATGTTCGCGGGGAGTACGAAGTCAGACATGAAGGCTTAGTATCCTATTATAATGCAACTATTCACATGGCCGTGAGGTTCGAAAACTTTTACATCGACCATGTACCACGCCAGCAAAATGCACACGCAGATGCACTGGCATCTCTCGCTGCCTCTTTAGCCCTTCCAGCTGGGGTAGTAGAGAAATACTTGTCTATAGCCACGACTTATATTGCCCAAGAGTCATGTTTGAAGATCACCAAAAGCCAACAAGAGACTGTCAAACCAAAGAAGCTCTAGAAACTTCAACATAAGCAGAGCCTACGGATTGGCGATTCCCCTACATCGACTATGCATTGTATGGCATCCTGCCTAATGATCCCAAAGAGGTGGCTGCCATTAGAAGAAAAGCCCACAAATTCTACTATAATGCGATCAGGCAAACATTGTATCGCCAATCACAAGATGGAATCCTCCTCCGCTGTCTGTCACAAAAGGAGGCGCAGGAAGTACTCAAAGAAGCGCATGATGGCATGTGTGGAGCTCATCAGCCCGGTCCGAAGCTTGAGGATCGACTCCGAAGATTGAGATATTATTGGCCTAAGATGATCCCGAACGCCATCACTTACGCTAAACGATGTCACGCCTATCAGGATCATGGTGAACTCATCCATCAAGCACCAGGATATCTTCGCTCTACAACCTCAACCTGGCCATTTGAGATATGGGGAATGGACGTGGTCGGCCCTATCAGCCCACCTTCATTCAAAGGACATCGGTTCATCTTAGCTATAAGCGATTACTTCTCAAAATGGGCTGAAGCTATTCCCTTGAGGGAGGTAAAGGCATCTGACGTGATCAATTTCGTTAAACAACACATCATTTACCATTTTGGTATACCACGACGGATTGTTTATGATAATGGGCCCCAGTTCTTCAGCCAGGCTTTTCAGAGGTTCTGCAACAAGTTAAGAATCCAGAGTGTGTCCTCAACGGCATACTACCCAGCCGCTAACGGCCTCGCAGAAGCTTTCAACAAGACTATTGTGAAACTTCTCAAGAAATTCGTCTCAAAAAGCCAACGGACTGAGACAACAAGTTAGGGGAATGCTTATGGGCCTATCGCACGACGGTTCGAACCCCGACGAAGGCTACACCTTTCTCCTAGGTATATGGGTGTGAAGTTGTACTCCCATTAGAATTCCAAATCCCATCTCTACGTGTTGACAATAGAGATGACAAATGAGGAGAAGCATCGACTGCGACTCCAAGAACTGGAGGTTTTGGATGATAAACGCCTGCAAGCTCAACAGCAAATCGACCTCTATCAAGTTCAAATTATTAGAGCCTTCAATAAGAAAGTCAAGGAGTGAACTTTCAAGAAAGGCGACCTTGTCTTAGCCGTCAGAAGACCAATGGTGATGACGCATATGGCCAAAGGAAAATTCCAGCCCAAATGGGAAGAACATTTGTAGTAAAGTCGGTCTACTCAAATGGAGCATATCGCCTCATAACCTCAGACGGTGATACGCTCATGATGCCAATCAACGGAAAGTTCTTGAAGAAATACTATCCTTGATAGCACTCTTCTCCTGATCAGGTTAATACTACACCTTTGACCAAAACTCCAGATCCAAGAAAAGTTTCTTCCCTTCATTGGATCACATCACGGGCGACCAATGTCAAGTTGATCAAGCAATGGTCACATCATGTTGCATGATATAAATATTAAGGAAGAGACAAAATGCAAGACTTCAGTTTCAGCTGAGCTACTCTTCTATTGACATTCTACGCCTCCAATGGCCAAGGATAGAGGAAAATGTTGGCTTTCAAGTCCAACATAAGTCTTCGACAACTCATCATACTGAGGGAAATAGCATGGCTAGCCCAACTCAAACGGTAGTTAGTAAAGGCACACCAAATCCATTGATAGCTGAGGGTTTGCTAAAAATTCTAAGGGACCTGGTCCCATCCTCTCCTCCAAAATCTCTTACCAATTCTCACCTATAGAATGGTAGGGCTACAAAAATACCTGTGTTCATCTTCCTAATGAAATGAACTGGGATTTGTCAAGTTAATATTAAACCTCTGGCAAACCAAATTTTTCAATCCCCAGTAGATTCAGTCAAGTTAATAATAAACCTCTGACAACAAAACTCATTAGAAATCATCGCTGTTAAGTTTAATACTACACCTCTAACGGCAAATTTCCTATGTCTCAGGAAATTAACGAATGTCACGTTAATATTAAACCTCTGACAGTTCATTTTACTCTTCACCCAAAATCTCCTACCAATTCTCTTCCATAGAAGGGTAGGTCCACAAATGCAATCATTGCTATGTTAACACTATACCTCTGACAATGAAAAATTCTAATACTCCCCAATGAGTGCAAACTTCACTTGTCTCTCCTCTACATGGAGTCACAAGTCTTCAAATCCTTGTAAAGTTAAAATTAAACCTCTGACATTCCAAACTTCGCTTGTCAATTCTCATCAATAGAATGACAAGTCCACAAAATTGTTTATATCACAAATCAACCATTGTCAAGTTAACACTACACCTCTGACATTCCCAACTTCACTTGTCAATTCTCATCAATAGAATGACAAGTCCTCAAAATTGTTTATATCATAAATCAACTAATGTCAGGTTAACATCACACCACTGACAAATTACTGTTAAGTTTAACATTATACCTCTAACAGTGATTAAGTTGCTGCCAAGTTCAATATTAAACTTCTGACAGTCACTTTTCCTTAGACTTCAATATCGAAGCTGAGATGAGTGATGTTAAGTTTAACATTACACCTCTAGCGTCCAGTTCATTGCTAAGTTCAATAATACACCTATGTAATGACTTTCCCTCGAACTTTCCTATCGAAGTCGAGATGACCAATGCCAAATTCAAAATTACACCCCCAGCGTTACCTTCACTACCAAGTTTAACATTAAACCTATGACAGTGATGTTTTCAGTCTTCCCAAATGAAACTGAAATTCCTGTTGAGTCAAGTTAATATCACACCTCTGACAGCAATCTTGAATTCCCGAAATGAAATTTTTTAAACTTTGACTTGTTAAGTTAATTATCGCATTTCTAGCAAGTCAAGAGTCCCTACATCTATGTGTCTGATTTTCAAAAAAAAAAATCAAGACATATAAAAAGACAAGAAAAAGTATTACTTTTATTAATATTCAAACATATGAAAGTGATACAAGATGCTTTCTTATACAATAAAATTGAGTGTTACAATAAAGGAGTACAAAGAAGTCCCTCTCCCTCAGCGAAAGGTTGCACTCACTCCTCAAGATATCTACACCACTCCAAATACAAGATGTTTGGAAGAGCGCCGAAGAAAGGTTCTTCTCTTCTCTTACTGAATCAGGTCACAGTTGATCAGTGTTGAGACGATCAGATGCTGGTCACATCATGATGCATGATGTAAACATTGAAGAAGCTCACCACTCACCGAGAACAATGGTGTTTCTCGAGGTCGAAATGCAAAAGAACATTCTTATTCCACCTGACCAACTGGTGTGGACCATAATCCTTCATTAATGAATCCACCGCCAGAAAGTCATCTAATGAGCATGGGTTTTTCATCGATGTCACTTCTGGGGGTAAGATTGATGAAGGGAGGATCCAAGACCTTACAGGTAACGTCCTCTTTCCCGTGACCTACAAGAGGACCATACCCACCACCATACCCACCACCATACCCACTGTGACCATGATAAACCCAGGCAGTGCTGGTGCGTCATGTCCAATATGGCCTTGACAGATATCTCAAGAGCTTGAACAAGCTGGCTGGTCGAAATATTCTCCCAAGAGCCCAGTAAAAACGAGAAGATTGACTGAAGCTGCCGAAACCTGCAAGAAGCAGAAAGCAAAAAAAAATTTAAGTCAAAATTCTGTTAAGGCAGAACAGAAAAGCTGAAGAGCACACGCGATTGAAGTTGTGAACTTCAGACGCGGAGCTGGCCAGTGCAGATCTGAATACTGTTTGGTGTCAAACTAGGGTCCAAGATAAAAGAAGCGAGGTAACCCAGACGCAGAGTTCGCCACATCCGCGTTTGTGAAACAGTGGATGCCACATCTTTGTCCAAGAGGTCTCGAAAGAGTTAAAATTCTCTTAAGTTAAGAACCTCAAATGCGGACTTTATGTACAAAACTCGCGTTTCACGATCCCAGTACAGAGTTTATCACACTTGCGTTCGAAGGATTTGTGGCTTAGAGTTTAAAGTCAGTCAGCTCGCGCTTCATCAAGAAGTCTAAAAGATGTGATTTCCAAACACGGGCACATCAATCAGATTTCAAGAGAAGATCAAGAGGTCAAATTTCTTCAATGGATAGGAAAACAGAAACTCAGAAGGACTGAGTATTTTACGGCGATAATTGGTTCCTTCTCGGAGAAGAATTCTCTAGAAGTTGAACTTTATGCATCAAGGCGCGACCGTAAAAGCGCTTGAGGCGATGCTTTTTGATCTTGAAATCACTTTATAGTGATAATTTTTTAGAAGATTAAAGGAAAGCATAGAAACTCTGAGTTCTTGTTGTTCATAGGGACACATCCCCTTGAAGGGAAGATAGACAAATCAAGATGAAGACCTTCAGAGCGCATGCTCACAAAAGAAAACAGTCTAGATAATGGACTGTTAAGGGGGTGAGGCCTATTTATAGGCAAGCCATAAGGCTTATAATTAATGTCATAAAAATCAAAACCATCAGCCTTAATTCCTACACGAACATCAAGTCCAATAAGGAGCTGACGCGTGGATTGCCACTTCGGGAAACATCAAAGGACACAAGTCCCCAATCGTCAACGCCGACCTGGCATTAAAAGATCCAACAAGATCTTTAAGATGGGCTGCATGTAACGCATAGGAAGCGGCGTCAGGCGCAGACTCAAAGGTCGTGTCCACAAGTCCGCGACCATTCATAAACCCAAGGGTTGTGTTCCTTTTATTCCTACTGAAGAGTCCACAACAGCATCTCTTTTATCAAGAACGCAGGTTCGCGCTTGAAGGTTGCGCCCTCTCAAAGGACCAGAGTTACGTCTCTGTTAAATCAGAGCCGCGTCCTCATCAACCAGCGGAGACTCGCGCGTCATTCTTGAGGGGCCCAAAATCGCGTCCCTCCAAAAGTCGCATCTCTTCAGCAAGGCCAAAGTCGCGCCTAGTCAACAGGGTAAGAGCTGCGTCTTCACTTCAAAGATCGCGTCCCTCCAGAGGCCGCGTTTCTTCAAGCGAATTAATAGATGCGTCCCCACTCTGAGTAAGGACTATGTCTCTAAAGCAACATGACCCATGCGTCTACAAGATTTGCATCCAGTCTTTACTTCTGCAATCAGTTCAACAGCGCACTTGCTCAAGCAGATGACTGTTTACCCCTGGTTTAACAGTACACCAACAACCAGCTCAGAGCACTGAGGAGGTCTGGACTGCGTATCTAGACACTCACCGCGATCATCTCTGGTAGCTTCAAAGGATTTTACAGTACAATCACGAAGACCACATTCCAGACAGGATCAAGCTCAGGGCATCTCAAATGATTGTCAGTCCAATCATGAGAAGTATAAATTCAACCAGAGTCCAAAGTATTTCAAAATCCATCATAGTCAACCGCGGAATATCAAAAACTTTGGAGGGGGTTCTATAGGCTGTCTAAAAATCACTGAAGACAAGTCATTAAAAAACAGAATCCAAACTCCAGACGCAGAGCTAATCATAACCACTACCACATCACCAAGACGAAAGGGTCGAAACCCGCGTCTCAGCCTTACTGCAGTAGCATCACTACAGTACTAAGACGCGAGGGTCGAAACCCGCGTCTCAGTATCACTGCAATGACCAGGATGTGGAGCATAAAAGCCGCGTCTCAGCATTACTGCACTACCAAGACGCAGAGTCTAAAGCTCGCGTCTCACGTGAAGCTTGACGCAGAATTTGAAGCTCGTGTTTCTCAAGCATCACCTCAATGGCAAAACACGAGGCCCAAAACCCTGTGTCTTAGTTATAACTGCCCTCATTACTTGGTCAATTACTGCCCACGTAATAAGGGAGTTAACCCCCATTATAGAGTATTTTTAGGGGACACTTTTACCCCCTGAAGCCTCTATAAATAGCCATGTTTGCTATGGAAGAGGGGTCAAAAAGGTCGGGAAAAATCTGGTCAGAAGAACTTTGGTTGTAAGCCGTAGAAGGACCAAGATATCCAGCTAAAAGAAAGAGAGAGTTCAACTCTACTAACAACTTGCTCCCTAAACTCTCTTTGAGATTCTTGTTAGACAGAAGCTGTGTTATTTCATTCACCATCCAAAGAGAAGATTCCCAAGAAGTCTTGATGTTCACCCAGTCAATGAAAAATAAGATTCACTTTCCATCACCACATCAAGAACTCGACATTAAACAAAGGGGAGATTTGAGCTTGAATATCTCCCCTCTCTTGTGAAAGGATTATTGATCCACTGTAATTTTCTTTACCATCAAATAAAAAATTTACACCTCGATCTTCGATTTTCCCACCAAATAAGAGTAAGGTTTTCTTGAACCTGCATCCTGGCAGTTTTTAGCTCTTCTAACCTTTTTCTAGCAACAGCAAGTTTCTGCACGTTGGCTTCAATTAAGGCTTTACGCCCTAGCATTAATCATCTGAGAAGTCGTGATAACTTGCTCTGCACTTTGGATGACGATTTCATATTCCTTTGAATCGCCAACCATTCTTTGGTAGTCGGCTTGGAAGTGCTGGAGATGATGGGCTTCTTCAGCTATTTGCTCCCCATATCCTTTCGCTCGTGTTCCTGAGCGGCGAGGAGCTTACTCAGTGTCGACCGAGCCTCATCCATTGAGCTAGCAATCTCCAGGGTCTTTAGCTCCTTCAGGCAGCTCCCCAGCTTTTCGACCAGCACCAGATACGTCCTAACCTGCGAAGGGCTTCCTGTGTGACTGATGTTCTCGATCTGATTCTCAAGAAGCATCTAGGCAAACTTGAAGGAACTGCCCCCAGAAAGGACCAAGTCGATACAGGACTTCATGGAAGCAAAAAATTATTGCACCATTTGACGCGCTAGTTCTTCCATGATGTCAGTAGCTAGAGACAACCCTACTGATGCACTCCTGGACCCCCTTTCCATGACAGAACGAGAGACGGGAACCAATTCAACTTGTGCAGGGGTGAGGCCGACAACAGGCTCGTCCGACACTGAGGTCGTCGCCAATACCTCCGGGACAGTTATTATTGTAGCAGCTTCCACAACAACAGAAACAACGGCAAACTCTATGGCACCGGGTTCACCGCTTGAAGTTTGAACTGCGCTATCTTTGCACCAATGCTTGCCGCAGGATCCTCTACTTGAGCTACCCAAGTGCTCTCTGCAAACCACGACATTAAATGTCAATGCTAATGATGAAAAGGAGAGTATCCAACATGTTAGTTTTCTCTTACCAAGTTGAGGATCTAAAGATGGCAAATCCCTGGATAAGCTACATGGGGATGAGGGCTCCCCAACCTCGGCGGTTGCACCTTCATGGGGCATCCCGGTAGTGGGAGCTTCAAGGCGTTCCTGCTGGGCCAGCACCTGGATCATCTCCTCAATATGAGAAGAAGTTGTAGCTTCACTACCGACAGCCAGCCCTGTGGAAGAAATTCAACAGGAAATGTTAGAACTCATTCCTAAGTTAATGGAGAACCAGTTAAGGAGGATAAAGGAAATACCCTCAGTAGCGGCAATTGCTGCTATCAGCGAAACCATCACAGGGATGTACCCCTGTATCTCTTCCTCTGAGATATGTGAGAATTTGCTCGTGTCAGGAAGAGCGGGTTCATCGCCAAAATTGACTTCCTCGCCAGAATAATATTCATGTTCCTCAGACGATGAAGATAACAACTGGCACATGAGGTCTCAGTGATCGGGGCCTTACCACTGAGTACCCTGGTAGTAGAGCTGGGTTCGATAACACGCAAGGTGGGCATCAATACACCGGGAGACCGAGGCTATTGCACTTCCTCCCTCCTCTCTTGAACTGAAGAGGGTCCAGGCTGAGTTGAGACTCACAGAATCTCAACATCATCTCTCCCCACCAACTCAACTTCAGGTCGCTCGATCTCTTCAGCCATGACGAGTTCATCACAAGCTCTCCCTCCTCTAGGATCGCAGGACCCCTACTACGCAGGCCTCGGGAATGAAGAGGGGGACTTCCTTCTCGTCTTCTTCATCTTTATCCTTCTGTTCCTCAGCACCAGAAAGGACTACTTCGGGCATCAAAGCTTCAGCCTCAGATCCCAGCCTGGCCTTCTTTAGGTTAGGCTCACCCTGGGAAGCAGAGCCACGAGATTATTTGGCCACGGCTCGCTGACTCTTTCTGGCAGGTTGCTCCTTAGGCGCTACTATCTGAGGCTCTGGCTCTGTAGTTGTTGTCCCTGTGCGGCTGACCTCCCTCCTAGATTCGCCCTCTCCTCCTTCTCTTCTTTCTGGACCTTGGTCATCCCCCGCATCCGGTAACCCTTAGTCCCCAACTTGTTTTGTATGTGAACTTGATGCCCCTGATACATGAAGTGTTTATTCCAAATCCGGGCACCTGATTCACCATGAAGTACCACGAACAAAAATCAAAACTGGCATAAAAATTGGGGGTCTTGTGAGGAAGGGTAAAATAGCTCCAGTTCCCCCACTACGCTGTAATACCAGGCCCGGGCTCCTTTAAATAGATTCCCACTGAAGTGAAGGCGTGGATTTGGGTTGCCAATGTACAGCTGATCATAACCAAACTGTCGAACAAACCGACAAGGCATATAAGGCTCCAAAGTGCAGGAATTCCCTTGCCGAAACACCAAGTACCCGGGCCGGATGTTGATCAGCCACCAAAAGACATCGGAGGATAACCGGGTGAAGCCATGTGGGGTTTCAGAATCTGCAAATTGGTCCGCATAAGATGCATCATGAATTTCGAGGAAGCACCTATCCAGCTGATAGTTGTTCCCGTTCAGAATCGTCTTCCTAACAAAGTACATATAGTACTGAGACCAGCCAGAATTCTCCAGTCGCTGCACGTAGGGTATGAAACCATCGAAGGCATACATCACTGTCATCAAAGTAGGGCAGTGCATAACGTACCAGGCCATCAGGTATGTATACGGAAGCTTGACCCTGGGATTGGGAGTCTTGACCATGGAACGACCGTTAGAATCTGTAACGGAATTTTCCTCTGCATCCACAATGGCTTCCACTTGGCAGAAGCTCTTTGTTAAGGCGTGCAGCTCGCTCTGTATCCTGGCTACCATCGCTGAAGGAGGGAAATAGACTTTCCGTGGGCCAGCAAGACCACCGGGTACACCACGTCAGCAATAATTACTTCATGCGGCAGCGTTGGCTCCACACAACGCTTCAGCCATAGCATGAGGAAGCCCGCTGATTGAGCTTGAACCTGCATACAAATACAGAATTTCAGAACTTTAAAATAGAGATGTGCAAGTGCTCAATTTTACCGCAATAGCAAGTGGCAATGCGGGTCGTGATCCACAAGGAGGGACTAGCGATAGAAGCTTTTTAGTAAGTTTTCTTTTAAGATACAAAGTATGGTTAAAGTTCTTCTTTAGTTCTTTAAAAAGAAAAGAGAAAAATTAGGTTAAAGCGAAGTTAGAGAGAAAGCGGTAGAATAAAAAGGTGGAGAATTAAGAAGTGATTTGTACAAATGAGATTGAAAAAGAGTGATAAAAGAAGTGGGTGTTGGTGATCTAAACTAAAGAAATAAAAGAAAAGAAAGAAAAGTTACTTACCTCTTTTGGCCAAATGCTTACCTTGAATCTTGTGCAATGGAGTTACCTTGAAGCTAGGCGATCAACGTATAGCCCATAAGAGTTGATTCCCGTTTCTTCCACATTATATCATCAAGATGTTGCAAGTATGAAGTGATACAGAATGAAACTCAATATCCATCGTCATGGGCTATCGGTGGCACTCGCAAAGGCAAGGCTCTTTCGATGCTTTTAGACTCACTTGGATAACAATTGTACCAAAAGAAGAAAAGTAGAGAAGAAGAAGAAGAACACAAAAATAAAGTACATACAAAAGGTAACTACAGATTCGATTTTATAACAATAAGAGAAAAGAAGGAAATCTTACACCGGTGTCACTCTCAGCACAAGCTTCGTTCTCCTTCTCTTATGAAACTCTGATCTCCTCTGATTTACATAATTAAAACTAAAAATTACATGAAAAGAAAAAAAAACCTACACTACAAAGAATGAAAAACTGGACTAAATCCTATCTCTGCATGGTCGTCCCATTTTCAGTGAAAATCCTGCCTTTTATAGGCAAAAACCCAGAGGGGAGAGGTGTGAGAAGATAGGGGGAGCAAATGCTCCCCTAACTCACTAACCAAGCCGCAGAAACGCGGCTTTGGCCGCGTTTTCGCGGCCAAGGTGTGGCCAGGTGGCCACATCCTGTTGATGGTGCTCCCCGTTTTCTCGATTTGTCTTTATCTTCAGTTGGATTTGCAGTTTAAGTCCGAGATTTTGACGAAATGGCCTTTGATCCTTGGCTTCAACCAATCGATTTGTAGGGATTTGTTCTAACTGATTTTCAACTGATCTGATCTGCCCTAATTTACTGAGTTCGAATTAATTCTGATTTAATTCAGAATTTGATAGGCTTTTGGGCTCATTTCTCTTCACTCTCCTTTAAGAATGGGCCTGCAAATAAATTAAACATTTAATTAGGAAAAAGCAAAGTTTATTCTATAATAAGTATAAGAATATGATAATAAATGTGCAAAATTAGTGACCAATCACACCCCCATACCTATCTTTTGCTCGTCCTCGAGCAAAACAACTAAACTATACTAAGGATTATTAGACCACTTTCGCTGGTCACGCGATAGCACTGAGCATGTGCAATAAGCCGTTAAACCTCTAGGTTACCCCTAAAGGACGAGTTTTGTCTCGTGAGGGTTTTCAGTGGATTACACCCACAAAATCCATAAAGAAAGAGAAACAAAGAGTTAGTATTTTCGAAAAGCATTTTGAAAGAGAAAAATATTTGAAATATAATTGTAAGATTTAAGTAATCTATAATTTATAGGAAAACTGAATTTTTCATTCCTAAACTTAGTCTTTATTCAAAAATTTGTTATCAATCAAAGTAAGGAGTCAAATTGTACTTCTCATTTAGTCTATTACTTTACCCTAAGTCATATGCACCTTGTGACCGTAAAAATTTTGATTAAGTGTTCATTAACTCTAACTCTTATGCCTTATTTATTTATATATATATATATATATATACTTTTTTGTGGTATTATTCTTTAGTTCTATTAGGCTTTCTAATCTGCCCATGTAATGAACCTTTAATCGATGACTCCCAAACCAAACGGTCTTAGGACACCGGTGAGAAAACACCCCAAGGACTTAAGGACTCGAGCAAACAAGGCCACAAAACTAGGGATTTTATTATACGAACCCCTTTTAGGCGTGAATACTTATTCTTTATTAGGCATAAATACCCAGCTTAATCAGAGGATTTATATATATATATATATATATATATATATATATATATATATATTTTAAACTTATCTAATCATCTTTCGCATAAATACTAAGGCTTACTTAGGCCAAAGCACCTAACTAATTAATAATTAAATTTGTTCATCTTTCATAGATATATTTTTTTCCTTTTTTTCTTTTTTTTTTTATAAGGCATAAGAATCTTCATTTTTGAACCCTAAGTGTGTAAGTGTATGAAGTGTGCATATTTCATTAAGGTAAAGATCAAGACTAAATTACTTTGACAAATTATCTTTCTAACTCTAAAAATCAAACAAATAATCTTATTTTGACCAAGTTTAAGAAATACTAATTTTGATTTTCCTATTCCTTAAAATTGACTTAATTTCTTACAAAAAATATATCAAAATATTGTTTCTATTTTCAAAAAGTTTTTAAAAGTAAGGAAAATGTTAAGTTTTTTTTTAATAAAAAGAAAAAACTTAAGTTATGTTAGAACCCTCCCCCACACCTATCTCATGCATTGTCCTCAATGTATAAATTAATGCATAGATGTATGAAAAAGAAGAAAGAGAAGGAAAATGTTACCTTAAGGTGGTGGTTCCGGTGGTGGTCTGATTGGACCACGAAATGCGGCCCAATCAACTTTTCGTGGAGTTCGGAGGAACCCACCAGAAATCTCTTTTATATAACCCACTAAAATGATGTATATATGAATGTTTTTATTAAAAATTTAATCCCATCTAATTTCCAAATTCCATAATTATTTCGGAGTCAATTTTGTCAATCGCCTTGTCCCAAAATGGAGTGCAAAAAGATAGAATGATTGACTTGGACTCAGGAAGTACTAGAACTAATACCAACTCAGGAAAGTGACTTAAGTCAAGTAAAGGTTCAGGAGTCGAGATTGGCTCAAGAAGTGGGTCCAAATCAAGAAGTTGAAATTCAAGTCCACATTCAGTTTCCCACAATGGAATGTGACTTAATATTGGTGATTCAAGTTCAAGAATGACAGGTGTGGGAATCAAAACTGACTCTAAAATATTACTCAAGTCGGGTATCAAAACAGGAGTCAATATTGATTCGAAAATTTGAACTGGATCACAAATTTGAGAATCTAGGTCACATTTCTCATTTAGTTCAATTTCATAAAAATGAGAACTTGCCAATTTGTCAATAGGACTTTCAAAAGTGTGAAATTGGTCAAGTTTAATATGATGATCATCAAAGATGGGTGTTCAATTTCATTATGAATTGGCACAGGATCCAATGTTGACTCGGGAAAAAGATTGAAATCAGGTGAAGACACCGGAATCATTAAATCACTAAGTTAAGGTTCATGATCATATTCATTATCAAGTTCAATTTCAGGAAAGGGATAACTTGCCAAACTGTCAATGTCATTTTCAAATTTTGGAGTTTGGGCAAGTTCAAATGATTGTTCTGAAATGGAACCTTGTTTTCCAAAACAAAATGACTCTTTGGCTCTAACAGAATGGTTAGCGACATCAGAACTGGCCAAACGGTGAAAACGTAGAGTTTGGACCATCATATCTATGTCATGATTACGAGCGTTTTGAGCCTGAGTCATGGCTTCAAACATCTTTTCATAGTTGATTGGTTCATCGTTTTGTTGAAAAGATGAAGTGTTGTCTTGGAATTGGTGGTGAAATTGTGAGTCCATTAGATTTTGTGATTGTTGTTTGGACTCACGATACTCATTTCCAAAATTGATAGTTTTCTATTTTGGACTGGTGGAACTGAGTATGGATCTTGGATATATTGTGGACTAGGTGGATAAGGAGGGCAAGTTGGTTTAAAATTGGACGGGGGGGAGGTGAATCCCCACTGACTCTGTGAAGAGTTGAAATTATTCTGAAAATTATGGTTATAAGATTGGTGGCATGGGTTATATTGATTCGGATAAGACCAATTCGGCACACTAGGTTGGTTAAAGTTATGATATGTCGGGTTAGTAATATCCGAAAAAGAGGTTGGTGTGTAATATGGATTACCGTTAAAATTGAAAAAATTGTTGCTATAAGCCATATCACACAATAAAACACAAACAAAGAAAAAAAACCAACAAATAAGCAAAAAAAAAAAATTCTAACCTAAGTTAGGGTAAACCTTTGACCTAGACGACTCCTAACTGGTTAGACTGTCCATAAGAGGTATAATGTAGACTTTGACAACAAGCTAATCAGTCAGGTCAGGGTAAGATTGGTGGGAGGTTATCCGTCAAAGACGTTCCTTAATTAAGTAACCACCAGCCTTCGGGCTTTCGGCCCTTAATCCCCTTCCTAGACACTAATTTGGTATGAGTCAAATTCCAACACCTTTCCCCCTTAGGATAATCTCCTAATTGAGTCCGAGATGTCCCTAGGGCCAACGTCTACTCATTTTTAGTTAGGTTTGGGTTAGTGAGTGAGGAGATTGTTTGTGGGCAAAGGGAGGGTAATGACTTCCCCACCTTATCTTGTTTATAGGACAAGCCCTTAGATCAATTTAGTGCAGTGTACAAAAAAGCAACACTTAAGCAATGTAAACAATCCAAAAGTGTTCTTATACTAGATGCTATGCACACGTACCTTTGCTCCAGCACTCTTCAACAGTAAATAGAAAATGTAATGAAATAGACACGTGCCTAAATGCAAAGTCTAAATCATTTTAGCATTTACAATCATCATTTTACTGCTTAGGTTAGAAAGTAAATACAGTGAATCAAACAAGGA
This sequence comes from Agave tequilana, assembly GCA_038442645.1. NCBI lineage: Eukaryota > Viridiplantae > Streptophyta > Magnoliopsida > Asparagales > Asparagaceae > Agave > Agave tequilana. Next base: position 93,615 of record JAVJIF010017594.1, read on the forward strand.
AATAAATGCTACAGATATTTAAATTGTACAATTCAGCCAACCTGCAGAAAATACAGGTTAGTAGTTCACTCAGTTTGTCACAGGACTCTAGCAAATCTGAGGGCTTCTTGGCTCTGCTTTCTTGAGTAGAGTCCAAGGCCACTTATGTGTCCACTGCAGCAAGAATTTCTTGTTGTCAAACCTGTACACCAAGAACAAACAAGAAAGTTAACCAAAAATGTAAATCTAAAAAGAGAAATACTTACCATCCCTCCCCGACAACGGCGCCAAAATTTGATTGAGCTTGAACCTGCACACAAATATAGAATTTCAGAACTTTAAAATAGAGATGTGCAAGTGCTCAATTTTACCGCAATAGCAAGTGGCTATGCGGGTCGTGATCTACAAGGAGGGACAAGCGATAGAAGCTTTTAAGTAAGTTTTCTTTGAAGATACAAAGTATGGTTAAAGTTCTTCTTTAGTTCTTTAAAAAGAAAAGAGAAAAATTAGGTTAAAGTTAAGTTAGAGAGAAAGTGGTAGAATAAGAAGGTGGAGAATTAAGAAGTGATTTGTACAAATGAGATTGAAAAATAGTGATAAAAGAAGTGGGTGTTGGTGATCTAAACTAAAGAAATAAAAGAAAAGAAAGAAAAGTTACTTACCTCTTTTGGTCAAATGCTTACCTTGAATCTTGTGCAATGGAGTTATCTTGAAGCGAGGCGATCAACGTATAGCCCATAAGAGTTGATTCCCATTTCCTTCACATTATATCATCAAGACGTTGCAAGCATGAAGTGATACAGAATGAAACTCAAAATCCATCGTCATGGGCTATCGGTGGCACTCGCAAAGGCAAGGCTCTTTCGATGCTTTTAGACTCACTTGGATAACAATTGTACCAAAAGAAGAAAAGTAGAGAAGAAGGAGAAGAAAACAAAAACAAAGTACATACAAAAGGGAACTATAGATTCGATTTTATAACAATAAGAGAAAAGAAGGAAATCTATACCGGTGTCACTCTCAGCACAAGCTTCATTCTCGTTCTCCTATGAAACTCTGATCTCCTCTGATTTACATAAATTAAAACTAAAAATTACATGAAAAGAAAAACAAAAACCTACACTACAAAAAATGAAAAACTGGACTAAATCCTATCTCTGCATGGTCGTCCCATTTTCAGTGAAAATCCTGCCTTTTATAGGCAAAAACCCAGAAAGGAGATGTGTGAGAAGATAGGGGGAGCAAACGCTCCGCCTAACTCACTAACCAAGCCGCGAAAACGCGACTTTGGCCACTTTTCACGGCCAAGATATGGCCAGGTGGCCACACCCTGTTGGTGGTGCTCCCCATTTTCTCGATTTGTCTTTATCTTCAGCTGGATTTGCAGTTTAAGTCTGGGATTTGACGAAATGGCCTTTGATCCTTAGCTTCAAACGATCGATTTGTAGGGATTTGTTCTAACTGATTTTCAACTGATCTGAACCGATCTGATCTGCCCTGATTTACTGAGTTCGAATTAATTCTGATTTAATTCAGAATTTGATGGGCTTTTGGGCTCAGTTCTCTTCACTCTCCTTTAAGAATGGGCCTGCGAATAAATTAGGCATTTAATTAGGAAAAAGCAGAGTTTATTCTATAATAAGTATGAGAATATGATAATAAATGTGCAATATTAGTGACCAAGCACCGCCAATAGAGCCCTGCCAGAGATAGAAATTCAGGCCTGGTGATGAAAACTTTCAAAAACTGTATCAGGTTTGAAAGTGTCCCATTCGACTCGGTGGTGTAAGAGCTTGTGGAAGCATTGATCCTCTAGCGATCTCATCATCATTGCAAGGGGCAGACTTGTCACTGGGTTATCTTTCTCATTTATGTCACTGAACAGATATGTCGCCCAGGACATCTGCTTAACACACCTATTCCTCTAGGAGGATATCTGCCCATAAATGTGGAAGTGGCACAGCACTTTCCAGTATGTTTCGTACACTTGAGGGTCCTCTTTCCTCAAGAGGTGGAGCTCCTCAAAGGCCGGGACGTATTCCTCATAGGGGCATCTCCCATAACTAGCCCCAATATTTCATACATCTCATTAAGGGCGAAACCCATTTCTCCAGAGGAGTGAAGAAGGTGCAAGTTTCTGAATTGTAACGCTCCAGGACAGCGTAAAAAATTGCATGCTCTGCGAAAGGCCGTGTTGAATAGCTCTGACAGCCTCATAAAGTCTAGCCTGTAGCAGAAGGTCACCAAGTTCTGCCAAGACAAACCCCATTATTCTACATCACCAGTGCTTGTCAGTAGAGTGAATCCAGCCGGTCGCACGAAAGTCAGAGGGGAAGTCACCCCCTCCTCCAAGAATTGTCAAAGGAAAGTGGCTCCAAGCTGGGGGGGTCTCCCCCTTCGGGTACTCGGTCCTGACCAAGCCAGGGTCCAACCCAGCATACACCTCCCATGTCTGATGGTGTAGGATTCATGGGCACCTATCTTGCCCAAAGAGACTCCAGAGGCCGGCTTGACCAAGTCCCAATCCATCATCCGACGCATTGACATGTTTTGCAGATAGGCCAATTCAGCGGAGCCATTTGTAGTTCCATCATAAAGGGTGGTTTCGTCTTCATTAATTGAGTCACCAAAGAAGAAGGCAGGCTTCCTTAGCAGAGTGCAGGAATTGACTCAAACTGGCCATCAGAAAAGAATCTCCCGAAGGGTCAGCATACTGTTGCTGATCCTATCCTTTCTCTTTTGACTTACCAATAGTCACAGGAGCAGTCCTCGGGAACACAAAAGTCAGATTACGCTCAGCGCCACCTACGTGCCCAAAGTGGCATTTCTTGGATAGAGGACAAGAAGAATATCGCACTGCAAAGAAGACAACACTTAGTCAGAAATCTTAAAGAAAATGGCTAAGTGTTTGAAACTCAAACGTGCGAGTGAATCCACACGCAGAAATTAGCAAAATCCGCGTCTAGACTCAAAAAATATGAGGCTTGTATGAAGCCCGCATTTCAAAATCCATAACTTAGAAATTTTTCTAAGTGTTGGACTCAGACGCGAGACTCAGTAAAACCCGCGCCTGACTTAAAGACGCAAGGATCATATGAAGTCCGCGTCTGAACCTTCCTCACTTAGAGAAATTCTAAGTATTTAGTTCAAAACACAAGGCTCAACAAGGCCCGCATTCAACAAACAGATACAGACTCAAGCTGATGAAGCGAAGACGCGAAGGTCATCAAACCCGCGTCTTGCCTACTAATGCAAGACCGCGTCTGAAAATCAAACACGGACATGAGCCTCGTGTTGGCGGTTCACATTCAAAAGAGACTTAAGAGTTAAAAAAACTTTAACCCTCTTCAATGGCGGAAACCAGTTTAGATGTTGTTTTATTACCTAAAATGGGGCCTCCTAAGTGGGAGGACCACCCATTTGTACCTCGAGATCAGCAGCGCTCGAGGACGAGGCAGCATATTTTGTCTTTGGTGCCATTATACCTGTGAGCTCAGTGTCACAGATGAAGGAAAATGGAGAAAGCTCAAAGCTTTTCTTAACCCTCAATACAAAACTCAGCGAAGAAGAAGAAGAGTCTAATAATGACTCTTGAAAGACTGTTGTCTTTTATAGGCACAGTGATCCGCAGAGATACGCGGCGCGTGTTTCGAGGCCTAATCCTCGCCCGACGCATGGCATACATCTTAAATGTACGCGAATTTTGAGCGTTAAAGGAAAGATGTCCCTCAACTCCGCCAGACATGTTGCAACGCGCCCAGAATGCGGGACTTGCGTTTAACAAAGCCGCGTCCCTCCAAAGGTCGCGTCTCTTCAGCAAGGTCAAAGTTGCGTCTAGTCAACAGAGTAAGAACTGCGTCTTCACTTAAAAGATCGCGTCCCTCCAGAGGCCGCGTTCTTCAGCAAAGTAATAGATGTGTCCCCACTTCGAATGAGGACTGTGTCTCTGAAATGACATGACCTCTGCGTCTACAAGACTTGCATTCAGTCTTCGCTTCTGCAATCAGTTCAACAGTACACTGGCACAAGCAGACGATTGTTTACCCGTGGTTCAACAGTACACCAACAACCAGCTCAGAGCACTGAGGAGGTCTGGACTGCATATCTAGACACTCATAACGATTTCTCTGGTGGCTTCAAAGGGTTCTATAGTATACTCACGAAGACCACATTCCAGACAAGATCAAACTCAAAGCATCTCAAATGATTGTTAGTCGAATCATGAGAACCATAAACTCAACCAAAGTCTAAAGTATTTCAAAATCCATCCCAGTAAACCGTGAAATATGAAAAACTTTGGAAGGGGTTCTGTAGACTGTCTGAAAATCACTGAGGACAAGTCATCAGAAAGCAGAGATCTCCAAACTTCAGACGCAAGGCAGCATAGCCACTAGCACAGCACCAAGACACGAAGATAGAAACGCGTGTCATAATGTTACTATAATAACCAAGACGCAGAGCTCGAAAGTCGCGTCTCAGCACCACTGTAGTACCAGGATGCAAGGGCCAAAGCCCGCGTCTCATATGAAGCTTAACGCAGAATTTGAAGTTCACGTTTCTCTAGCATTACTTCAGCGATAAACGCGAGGCTCAAAGCCCGCATCTTGGTTATAACTGCCCTCATTACTGGGTCAATACTACCCACGTAATGAGGGAGGTAACTCCCATTATGGAGTATTTTTAGGGACAGTTTTACCCCTAAAACCCCTATAAAAATAGTTCAGTCTGCTACTGAAAAGGGGAGAGTGATTTGGGTCGAGATTTTTGGTCAGAAGAACTTTGGTTGTAAGCCATAGAAATACAGAATCTCCAGCTGAGAAATACAAAGGAGAGAAACTCTTCTAAGAACTTGCTGAGTTCAAGTTGGTTCTTTCCTAAAGTCTCTATGAGATTTTTGTTGGACAGAAGCTGTGTTACTTCACCCACCATCCAAAGAGAAGATTCCCAAGAGGTCGTGACGTTCAACCGGTCAACAGAAAACAGGATTCACTTTCATCGCCACATCAGAAGAACCTGTCATTAAACAAAGAGAAGATTTGAGCTTGAATACTCCTCTCTCTTGTAATCGGATTATTGATCCATTGTAACTTTCTTTACAATCAAATAAAGAATTTACACGCGCCTTCAATTTTCACCAAACATTCTCCACTGAGGAATTACAACTCTACACTTGGAGTACATTGCTCCTCTCTCAAACACAATCACCTCTACACAAGAGGGATATGCACAAAGCCAAAGCAAAGAAAATATTACAATCTTGGAGATCCAATGATCACAAACAACACTGGTGATCGCAATAAATCACAACAATTTTCCTCACAAAAAACAAGATCCTATAGATAGGATTAGAGATTATAGCTCAAGTGTGAGAAAATAAAGTGTTTGGAAAAGAGAATAACAAAGAAAAACACTTAGGTAAAACACGAAATAGACTTGTAAAGAAAGATTAAAACCAATTCCCAAAGACTCTCTTTTCTTTGATTTTTCCAACACTTTTATAACAAATAAAGATAAAGATTTTAGGCTTAAAAACTTCTTTAAACTTGCTGCAAAACACTTGAAAAGATGGAAAGAAAAGCTCTCTAAAATCTTAGTGAAAACAGCTTGAGGAGCCTCTATTTATAGGCTCTCAAGAATATAGCCGTTAGGGTCCAGAAAAGGTCAGTCGGTCGACCGGCCAACGGTCATATTTCTGACCGTTGAGCCACCGGTCGACCATCTGGTCGACCGAGCCTAAAGGCACTAAGCCTTGTCGGTCGACCGCTCGGTCGACCGGCACTACCCGAGAGTTGCGTAGTTACAGTCGGTCGACTGCCCGGTCGACCGGCCTTATAGGCAAGGCCTTGTGCACGTCTTGTGCACATCGGTCGACCGATCGGTCGACCGAGCTCTGGTTCGGTCGAACGGCCGGTCGATCGCCAGCAGGCTCAGGCTAGGTTTATAGGGTTTGAAACTAGGTCTTTTTAACACCTATAAAATCCCATAAAATCTTATAAATTTCACAAAAATAAGTTCTAATAAATATTTGAAGAACAAATATGGTGACAAAAAAATTAATACATATATAAACTGTTTGAACCATTTTTGTGATACAGAAATTAAGCTTTACACAAAATCGGTATTTTCCAAAACCAAACTTGAAATGGAAAACTGATTTCTCTCAAACTTGTATAAATACAAAAATAAGATATTAAACTCTTTTGAAGCATAGAGTGTTTGGATAGAATCCAATACACATATAAAATATTTATCTATGTTTTTGACATTAAATCCAATGATATGTTATATTAAGTACAAAACTCTAAAATATGAAATAGAATCATCAAAATAAGTTTTCCTAAATATATAAAGCATAGATGTATATAGATGAAATCTAATATACATTAAACCATGTAAACTGTTTTGATTCTATCTATTCATGAAAACTATATATATGTATATTTGAAATCCAAAAACTGATTAAATCGAAAACCAACCATATTGAACTAGTGTGTGTGTGTGTGTGAACTTGAGTATATCAACACTAATCTATCTTTACACAAGATCTAAAACAACAACTAAAATAAACAATCCTCCCACCAAATCTCCTTGAGAGTGAAGCATCCAAATGGTTCTCTTTGGCACGGAACGCATCCACTCCAAAGGCACCAACACTCTCACGTTTGCGAGAGCACCCACCTACATCAAAAAGTATAGAGGTGGTCTTTGATACCCATTTCTTTGGGGTCCACGGGGTTAGATCCGTTCTACCCAAACAAGATTAGTTGCTAAAATTTCATGATAGATACGATCATAACAAAATCTAGCAAGATGACCTTTTCGGCCACAATGTGTACATGTGTACACTTGAGCATACGTGCGATTGTGCTGAACGTGGAAAGCATGTGATGCCGTGAAGGGTGAGCATGCAAAGATGGACATTGTTTCTTGCGAACCAAGGTTTCCAAACGTGTATGATTCAATGTGCATTGGCTCAAAGTGGAGCCCAACATTCAACACTTTTCTTCAAAATATTTATATGTTTTCAATAGTGGAAGACAAAGTGGAGCATGCAATAGGTGTGCAAGAAGAAGAAGCTATACTAGTATGGCACACATGAGAATCAATATCAATTTTTAAAGATTCATTTTTCTTCAAAACCAAATCCAATTCTTTTGTAATAGAATCAATTTATTTTTCAAAACAAGGTTATCTTTTAAAATAAAAACAATTTAGAAGATAAAACCTCATTGTGCTTCACAACATCATCACAATCATTTTTGCTTTTCAAAACTTCAATCTCATTAAGGGCAAGGTCTAGTTGAGATCTTAGTGAGTCACGTTCACTAGTGATTCTTCCTTCTCTTGCAAAACCAATTCAAAATTAGAACATAAATCTTTTAATTTATTTTTCAAAAAAGGTTGTCCTCTTTCAAAAGATTGTGTTTTTCCAATAAAGTTTCAAGCTTTGAGCAAGTTCCCAATTTAAAGTTTGAACTTCAAAACAACCATGGCAATAGGAACTAGAGCTATCATCTAATTGAGTGTCCGATTGTACTCAAGGGAGTTTTCCCTTGGACTATGAAGCAATGTTCTTCAGACTTTTCCTCTTAGATCTCCTCATCTTGTTGATAATCCTTGGAAGCTCGGGAGACGTCAATAAGCTCAAACTACAAAAGCGAGTCATAATGATTAAACACCGGTAAAATATGTTCACCTAGAGATGCTCTAAGTGTTCTAAGTGCTAATGCATTTGCCTTCTTATGCTTGCTACTATTGGGGAATGATTCATAGTGGAGGCTTGATAAAATAGATGTCTAGTCTTTTCAAATGGCTACTCATATGGCCTTCCAAGCATCAATTCTAATATGGTCAAACATAGGAGGGCTATCCATGAGAGCAAACTAAATGAGTGCAATGAATAATGCAAATGAAGATTAGCAAACAAGATCTCACTCCTAGGTGGTTAAACCTAAATATCAGGGAGCGCTTGCTCTGATACCAATTGAAAGATCACCTAGAGGGGGGTGTGAATAGGTGATTATGCTAATCTAGTCAACTCAATGCGGAATT
>JAVJIF010017595.1:0-2500 GCA_038442645.1 Agave tequilana
TATATATAATATATATATATATATATATATATATATATATATATATATATTATATAATATATATATATATATATGGGGTTACTGTACCTCAGCCTGCAGGCTGAGAGAGTTTCTCAGCCTGCGGGACGTGGCTAAATATATGCCACACATCGGTCGTAGAGTGCGGGCCCCAAAAAAATCAAAAAATCCCGCCTAAACAATCGTAAAACAAATTGACAAAAATACCCCTTTTATATGACGACTGCGACTTCTAGCATTGAAAGTAAAAAAACATTCATGGTCGCATTTACTTAATCATTTATCAGTTCCCAATGCGACTATGGTCGCAATAATGAACTGTTTTGGAGTTCATTATAATTTCAAATTATAGTGTATTAACATTTAAACTGTTTTGGATAACTGAACAGTCACCTAGGAAGTATACAATTTTTGGAAAGGTAGAAAATATATATGAGAGATATTCACGTGGTCCGAGAGCTTAAACCTTTTGGAATTCCGGGATTAAAAATATATAAAGGGTCATGAGCAAAGGATTAAAAACATACTAAGTTATTTTTGCTCAAACTCGTTACTCTCACTGTTCGGAAATACATTCAAAAAAATGTCTTCACCATCACCACCATCTTCACCGGAAAGAAGCCAATCATCAAATGATGATTTTATGTTTAGTTCTGAAACAATGTCTCGCTACGGGTCAGAATCTGAGATTGATACAGACGACCCGTTCTGGGAGTTCATTGCTGAACCAAAACACAAACATGAAGAGGAAGAAAGCGAAGAGGAGACTGTCGCTGAAGAGGAGAAAGAGACGGAAAGCGATACAGAAGACGAAAGCATGACTCTTGACGACGAATCTGATTACGATGGTGATGACGAGGATTAGAAGTTTAAAAAAAATGTATTTTTATTTTTTTTTAAATATATATAAATCTGTTTTCTAAAGTTAAATGTATGAATTTCTTTTTTACTATTATGTCTAGGTTGAAATGCTGCACAATTGTTACAACCTTCATTTTAAATATTTTACGCTAAACGAATATACTGCGACCATGGACGCAGTTAATAATTATATTACTTCACCCGTATAAATTTTTAAAATGAAAGGTTGCGACTTTAGTCGCAGTTGCTGGACACAGACTTAATAAATACACTGCGACCTTAGTCGCAGTTGCTGGACGCAGAATTAATAAATACACTGCGAACTTGGTCGCAGTTGCTGGTCTTTAGTCTAATCAACAACAACACTGCTACCTTGGTCGCAGTTTCTGACCGTAGTCTTAATAATATACACTGCGACCTTGGTCGCAGTTGCTGGTGTTTACTCGTAATCAACAACACTGCGACCTTGGTCGCAGTTGCTGGTCTTTACTCTTAATCAACAACACTGCGACCTTGGTCGCAGTTGCTGGTGTTTACTCGTAATCAACAACAATGCGACCTTGGTCGCAGTTGCTGGTCTTTACTCTTAATCAACAACACTGCGACCTTGGTCGCAGTTGCTGGTGTTTACTCGTAATCAACAACACTGCGACCTTGGTCGCAGTTGCTGGTCTTTACTCTTAATCAACAACACTGCGACCTTGGTCACAGTTGCTGGTGTTTACTCTTAATCAACAACAACACTGCGACCTTGGTCGCAGTTGATGAGCGCAGTCTTAAAAAAAATAATCTGCAACCTTGGTCGCAGTTGATGAGCGCAGTCTTAAAAAAAATAATCTGCAACCTTGGTCGCAGTTGCTGGTCTTTATTCTTAATCAACAACAACACTGCGACGAGGTGACACGTCAACGCAACAGTTGCTTAGTCACAGTCTTTGGTCGCAGTTGTTTCTGTTTGTACTGTAGGTTTATGCGACCTTGGTCGCAGTGTCGTCTCGGTCCAAGTTGTTTTGTTTGCAATGCATGACTGCGACCAAAGGTCGTAGTTTATTAAAAAACAAATATGTTTTTATTTATGTCCAGGCATTTATCTCCAGGCATGTGAAAATGATACAAAACGCTCTCTTATACAATAAGATTGAGTGTTATAATACAGGAGTACAAAGAAGACTAAACATCAAAAGAGCCCTTGTTGACTAAGAGCAGTGGTGTTATTGAGGTCTTTTATTTATGTCCAGGCATTTATCTCCAGGCATGTGAAAATGATACAAAAACGATCTCTTATACAATAAGATTGAGTGTTACAAAAAATGACATCAAGAAGACTAAACATCAAAAGAGCCCTTGTTGACTAAGAGCAGTGGTGTTATTGAGGTCCCCGTGTCTTAAAAAACTGTGGACGGCGAGGACCACGACTTATTCCCTTGTGTACGATGAGGATCAATTTCGCCGGCGAAAAAATTCTCCCAGGAGCCCAGCGAACCTGAAAAAGGACAATCAAGCTCTGGGTCATCTTCGTCCATAGCGTCATCTTCATCCATGGAGGCAGGCCCTGTTAGAGACTCTCAAGAAGGCGGGAATTCTCAGAGCAATTGCTCTCGAAAGAAAACAGTCTAAGTATG